>CAJVSB020000657.1:0-32334 GCA_911865555.2 Thlaspi arvense | reverse complement strand
TTTGGTATGATATATCTAGTTTCTAAGAATATGATTAAATTTGATTTTATATGATATATTTGATTTTCTGAAAATTTGATTAAATTTTGTTTTAAAAGTGAAGCAAAGGACATGTATGAAATTTCTGAAATTGTTTGGAACGAAATATTTGTTAAATTATGTTTGACTTTGTACATGGAAAATTTGGTTATACTGTATCTGTTTGATTCTGGAAGATTCTGTTAAATGGTTTTTGTTTATTCTGAAAAATGAAAAGTTCTGTTAAATTATTCTGATATTTCTGGAGATCCATTTTTAAAAAGTTTCGAATTTAGAACACTGCAGCTAACGACAGTATGCGTTAGACTAAATGTACCCTATACGAGGTCCCCATCTAGCAAGGGTGATGGTGCTAGACTATATGATTTATGTTTATCAGCGTTAGACTGATTTGCACCCTATACGGGTCCCTATCTAGTAGGGGTGATGGTGCTAGATTTTCTGATTTCTGTTTATCGGCATGGCTGATATGCTGTCATTCTGTTATCTGGCATGGTTGATATGCTGTTGTTTTGTTATCCGTCAAGCTGATATGTTGCCATCCTGTTATTCGGTTAGACTGATATGTCGCCATCTGTTATCCAACAAATTGATATGTAGCCATTCTGTATATCCAGACAAACTTGATATGTCGCCATTCCTGTTATATGGGTTGACTGTGTGTCACCGTCTTGATTTTTAGCTGACTGTGTGTCACCGTTTTATTTCCCGATATATGTTACGTTCAAAATTACGAACTCCCTTAAATTATGGAAATGTTTTGGTTTAAAATTCTGATTTCTGATATATGAAAATGATTTGCTATACTGAAAATTTCTAATATCTGTGAATGATTTGTTATACAGAAAAGTCTTTCTGATATATGAAAATGATCTGTTACGCTGAAAGATTTTCGATATCTGTAAATGATTTGTTATATGATAAGGTTTCAGAAAAATGTAAAAGATTTGTTAAATGGCAAAATGTTTTGATCTTAAATGTTCTACATGTCATTTGTTCTCATAAATGCATGTTATTATTCACTAGATCTGTAGACTCACCCTTATTTTTTTCAGATTCAGAGCTTGGTACTTAGTTGGATTTCCCTGCTTAAAAGGAGTCTCTTTATTTCTATTATTTCTGTTCTTAGTTAAAAAATTAGTTATTTCAATTTTGTCAGATTTGTATTTCTGGATTCCATAGATAGTTCTATTTGACTACAGACAAGATTTTCTGGCTTGGATTTCATTTTGACTTATATCAGATTTTCTGTTTCAGTTAAATTATATATTTCTATTAGGCTTACGGGATGGGATTTATTCTAACCCTTATGCCCGTCATAGCTCCATTTTCCGGGTCGTGACACTTATATATTACTTATTTAATTTATGAACTTAGTTTGTTTAGTTAATTATCAAATCAAATCATGAGCCGCTAGTGAACTCTTTTAACCCATTTTTAGCTCTACCTTCACTTATTGTTTTCTTGGGGTTTGGTGAGAGATTTTTCAATTAAAACTATGATATAAGAAGGGGTAGCTAGAATTTCTCTTTTCTCTAATATTTCCAGAAAGGAAAAGGTCAATGTAGAGAGAGCCCCAAGTACTTCGTACCTTGGAAGGACAGAGCTTTTGCTTCCCTTGAGAGAGCATAAAAATTTTAAAAAAGAAAAAACATTTGTGTGTGTTATAAGATTAAAGGTCTTTCTGGTAATTTAATTTTTTTTAGACTTGTATAATTGGTTTCTAGGGTAGAGAGCCATAAGATAAAAAGTTATGATATTTAATTTTCTAGGACTTTTAAGATGAAAAAAGTGATGACCAAATAGACCCTAAATAAGTTGGCCTTCTGTAGTACATTACAGATAAACAAATTCAATGATTGGGAGGACCAGAAGGTCGGTCTTGCCCCAGAATTGATTTAGAAATGGTTTGTTTGTACTTTAGAAAACAACATTTATAACTTCTAGAGCAGATTGATTCTGCTTTGATGGAATCTTGAATTGTTTTCTTGTAAACGCCGTAATGAACAACTTGACGTAAATAATATTTGTGTAAAATAGAAAAATAATAATAATTAAATTGCAGTACTAACAAAACTAACTAATTATGAACAAGAGAACAAATACTTAATAATCATGCAAATTAATCACAAATTAAATTTGTTAATGAATTACTGAAATGTTTTTTCATTTTTATTTAATACCAATTTTGGTAATACATCCAAAAATTTAAAAAAAAGCAGCATGCTAATCCTCTTAAACTTGGAGAACTAACTGTAATGGCCTAACTTTTTACTTTAATATTCTGAAATTTTTTTTATAGAATCAAGGGCATGTGGAACGAATTAAAAGATTTGGGGGTATTTTTGCTAAATCTAAAAGGGCCGAGGGCTAATCTGAAAAATATGGGGAGTTAACTGAATGAAATGAAAGTTTTTGGGGCTAGATTGGGACAGAGGAGAGAGACCTTCAGCCGGAAGCTAGCTGAAGGTTTTCGAAGCAAAAATTTTGCTCCAATAGGAGCAAGGCAGCTTCTCAAATTTGGTTATTTGTGTGTGGACGAGAGACGAGCTTGATGTGTGATAAATTTGAGTGTTCCAGAAAAAAATTGAGGAGAAAGGGAGCTGGTAAGAGTCGATGTGCCACGATTTTTTTTTTTCAGAAAATCTAGAATTTTTGGCCCAAATTGATCCGATTGAAGTTGATAATCGGCTTGGGGGTCTCGAATTTTGCTTTGGGAGCCTCGATTCAGCTAGGTAAGCTTAGAGTCTTAAAATTTCTAGTTTAAAAGGTGTTTCGGTGTTGCAGGAACCCGGGTCTACGACCTGAGTTTTTCAGGTGAAGATGCCCTTGGTTGACTGGGCTGATTCGGCCTAGTTGGGCTAGAACCGGCCAGTTCAAAGGTTAAACCATCCAGACTCAAAGAGTCAGACCGGTTCCCAGTCCAAGAAAGCATGGAGTAGGTGACTGAACTGAAGTTATGGTGGTGGACCGTTCCGGTTCACCTAAATTTTTTGGGGATTAAGTGATAAACCAACCGTTTTAGGGTTTTTGGGATTGGTTTAGGCCGTTTGTGCCCGGTTCAGCTTGATTCTGTGAGAATTCTGGTCCGTTCAGTCGGTTCTGTGTAGTTTGAAACTAGTTTGACCTGGTTCATAGGGGATCTAAGCCCAGTTCAATTCGGTTTCACCCCGATTCATGGGATTTAAGCTCGGTTTAGCTTGGTTCATGGGAAATGGGAGCTAGTTCGACCCAGTGTAGTGAGTTTCAGTCTGGTTCGAGTTGGTTTTGAGTGGTTTATGGTGTTTTAGTCCGATTACAGGGTATTTGGGGCCGTTCAAGCCAGTTTAATAAATTTGGAGACTAGTTCATTTCGATTCAAGGATTTTTGCTAAGGATGAGATTATGTTTTGGTTTGGGCATGAGTTAGAGTTGAGTAGGGACATCTTGGGGTCTCGAGATGCATGTTAGGGGTAAAAATTCGATTCCAATTCTGACTTGCAATTTGGTGATTGTAGATTCACTTGATTGAGGAGACGTGCTTTGGCTCATAAGCCTCTGTCAAAGTTTTGGATTTCGATTATGATGTGTTTGGAGAGTAATAGTACTTGCTATACATGTGTTTACACTCTGATTTTTTGTTATCTTCTGTACTCTGATTCCTAGATTATGATATTACTTAGGAACATGTATCTGTCTGTTTTAAACAATGATAAGCTTGGAACTATTTCTGTAAATATTTACATACAGTGATACGTGTGTTTTTAAAAATTAACCCGTCAAATTTTTATGTGATCTGATTTTGAGGAACACGATGGTGTTCTAGGCCTATATACCTTCTGTGATTGTGATTTTGATTCTGATTCTGGAACGGGATTCCGTACAATATGTGATATGTGAGAGAATTACCTTTGACATGAGATATGTGATATGTTTTGATACTTCGACAAGTGTTAGATTTGCTGATTTTGACTATTATCCATAAAATATGTGTTACCTTGGGCAAATGTGGTTTTTCATAAACTACGCTATTATTTATTATTTGAGATGATACATGTGTTTAAAACGTTTACGATTCATATTCCTGCATATTTAGAAGTAGTACTATTATTCACTGAGTTTTGTACTCATCATTTTTTTCCCATTCTCCAAATTTCTGTTCCAATCTGCAGTGGTAACTTCAGTGATCGCTCTTATCCACTACTGTATTAATTTTGATGTACGGACACCTTTGTATATTGCCTCTTTTATACTCTAGTGGCTCTATGTATCATTTAGACATGTTTTTATTGGTATATGTACAATCATTTTATTTTTAATATGATTCTTTTATATTGATGTGATTGGAGGCTTACTAGGGTTGGCAATGCCAGCCTAATACCGGTTACGCACCCAGGTTGGGGCGTGACATTAACAATAAATTGCATTAAAAAGTTGAACCCATAACAATATGACCTTGCTTTTTCATTCAGTGGGTGACTAGCTACTATATGCAAAGAAACTCATTGATGCCAATAGCTGTAATATTTTCTGGAATTAAATAAATTAATAACTACCAATACCACGATATAATGAGACAAGAAAATTAGAAATTACATGCAACATCATTATAATTATTAATTTGTATATGCAAATATATGATTAAGGCACATAAGAGTATACTTATAATCATTTAAAACTACTAACTGTAATAACTTGTTGAACCTGAACTACTAGATCAAAATACTAAAGTTCAAGTTGTTCAAAAGTAGTTTTTAGTTTCTTATGTAGTATATTATATTACTTTTAAAAATTGATATGACGTGGAATATCACAATTTTATCATTTAAACGCTTGACATTTTTATCAAGTCACGAATTCGTGTTCGTATCTAAAGAGAATAAGTTCGAAAATCATTTTGTTTTAATACCATTTGTAATTATTTGAGAACTATCGGCTCTAACAATTTGTTGAGATTGAATTACTGACTCAAAATACTCAAGTCAAAGTTATTTAATAGTATCTCTGATATCTTATATATTATATAATATTATTCTCAAAAATTAATATAAAACGGTATATCCCTAGTACTAATGCCAAATTCATCTAATTTGGTGGTTAGTCATGATAATTTTTGAGTTTTTAGATGATTAATCACTCGCATTTTTGGTTCAATTTCAAAAAAGTTCAAACTTTAAACTATTCGGTTAAATTAGCTATCTTAAAAGAAATCTTTAGCTGCTGAGTTGAGTAATGGCCGTTTCACTCAATATCTTCTTCTAATCGTTAAAGTTGACTTTGGTCTTGACTCAAACAGGTGAATTTGTAATTGAGTTCGTTTTGTCAAATAATTAAATTGAAATTGAATTGAATCAAACTGAATGCAACTCTAAATATGTGTTAAAAAAAGTCTTAGGAGAGGATAATTTTGCTTGAAGAAATCTTAGACATTATTTGTGTGTAAAAACAAGAAGAGGAATGATTTGATTATATCGAGGCAACTTGGTGCTAAAGATTTGTGTTTTTAGGTTGTGGATCATATTCATCATTTGGCAAACATTTTTTAGGATTTTAACTAGGGCTCTTATATACTATGGATGGTGAAATAGTACATCTAGATAATTAAAAAAAATAAATTGAATAATATTTTTTAAAAAAATATTATAAATTTAGTAAGATAATTGCTATGGAGTAAGTTGATCATTCATTAATATTATAAAAGATTTAGTTGCTGTTGATTATATATTTTCATTTATTAAAATAGCTTGTAAAATAAAATTCAAATTTTGTCACAACTCATGAATCAGATCCGTGACTAGCGCTAATATTGGAATAAATTCCAACCCTACAAGTCTAATAGATAACTCAAAATTAACTAAACCAAATTCTTATATAAAATCAAAAACAAAATTAAATTTAAGTTTTAATAGAACAATCAATATATCAGCAAAAAATTTATCTGTAGCCAAATAGAGCTAATTAAAGAACCTAGACATGCAAATTCTAATAGAAAACTGAAATAACCAACTTTTACGATCAAGAACAAAATCAACAGAAACAACAGACTCATCTCAAGCAATAGCATCTTACAGAATATTGAATTATGAATCTGAGAAATAATAAAAGGTGAATCGACGGACCCAGTGAAAATAATATGCATTTGTAAGAACAAAAAACAAATATAATAGGTATAACATATTGTCCCAAAAGGCAACCAAGAAGGGGGTGAATTAGGTTTTTATCGCGGAAGTTAAGTATGTGAAAAAATTAAAAACAATAAAAATATTGAATCAAATAAACTAATACAATTCACCCAATAATAAACATAAAACAATTTTAAGTAAAGTAAAGAGAGTAGGGATAAGAGATGCAAACTCTTTTATAGTAGTTTGACTTGCTACCCAAATCTACGTCTACTCTCTCAAGCTTCAACTAGTCGAGGTTCTACTAAGTCTCTTGCAGTTGACGAAAGCAAGAATCTCGAATACAAACAAAGTTCCTTACACTTGGCGGAGGTAAGAAATTCCGATTACAAAGCCTTTGATTCGGTGAGTTTCAAACACCAATACAAATTGTAATGAAGATGAAATAGAATGTAGCAATTTCTCTGAAATAAGATTAACTACCACTCATGTACAGAAATGATCTCACTTCAAAGAGGCACTCTCAAAAATAAAATAATTTCTTCTATATACTCTTTGATCTAGTAATAAACAATATAGCACAAAGAATTACAGAGAGATTGAGATGGCTTTTGAGAGCTTGTTGTTGTGTATTTCTCCCTTCAATTATGCTCTTTTTATAAGGCAAAAACACCAAGGAGACGTTGGCCTTTGTGAAAGATAAAATCATTTCTCAACAGTAACTACACATTGGCTCATTTCAAAAATTCAAATAAAATGATTCCGAACATTCAAAAATTCTTAAAAATTCTTGGATACTCCTGATTGAGTCTGTTTTCAAATGCAAAAAGAATCATTGAATTATAGTGCACCGCTTGAAAGAAATAATCAAAAGTTCATCAATTTCAGACTATAAAATTGCTTTTGTCAAAAGTTGTTGGCCAAGTTCAAAATTGTCTAGAAATTCGAATTTGTATTCAAAAATAACAAATTATATATTTTTGAAAATTTATAACATCTAATTTCATTCAAAATTAGATTCGTATAAATTTAACTTTTATATTTTAAGATATGATAAAAATACTGTACTATACTTATTTTGTCTGCTGACAGTGTAACTCAGTAAAAGGCCCACTTTGAAAAATTATATTTGACAATCTATAAGTGTAAAATGTGCATATAATAATGCATTTAAAGCTCAGCATGTTTACTTTACAAATAAAATTAATTCAGAATTTTATTTATATTAAAAATTATATTTTACTAATTAAAACAAATATCGTGCAGGTTTCAGGAATGACTTTTTCAGAAAATAATATGTGAGATTGACATAATAAACTGTTTTAATACAAAAGAATATATGTGATAAATTATATATCAAAATAAAGATATTTGAGTGTAGTTTCATATAAAATTGACTTTATAATTTTTTAACTTTTCTATAATAAGATATAATTAATTTACTACACATATATCTAATTTGACAGCTTCACAAACTATTACATGTAATGTATGTAGTTAAACAATAAACTTAATATTATAAATTGTCTGTATTATTCATTATATAAATATATATAATAATTTTAATTTGTTTTGTCATTATCAAAATAAATATGAAATCTTGAGGCTAACATAACAAATATTTTACAGAAATAAAAATTTAACAGTTATCCAGAGTCTAGGGAGTTCGAAATCAAAATGTAATAGAAATAAAAATTAGGACAGCAACACTTAGGGTGCTGGAAATTAGGACGGTGACCCTTAGGGTGTTGAAACCAAGACAGCGACATTTTAGTCTATCGATAATCAAGATAGTGACATCTTAATATACTTGTATACAGATATATAAGTCAAACAACCTGGTCTAATGCCCATTGTCATTAGTTACAGTGTTCTAAAATCTGAAACTCTTTTAAAACAATTTATCAAAAATAAACAAAATAGTTTAATAGAATTTTTTATTTATAAATATAAACAGAATTGAATGTAAATAACATATAATTTTTCCAAAAATAATTTCAAAATTTACATACATGTCCCTTGTTATGCTTTTATAACAGAATTTTATTTTCATAAAATTAAGGATATCATGAAAAATCAGAATTTATAATAAATATGAAAAATAGTAAATACTCATAAATGTACATTATTACTCACAGAACAGATTGGAATCAAAACGGTTTAATCTTCAGTACAATTGAATCAACGAGGAATTTCTAAAAATCTAAAACTAGAAAAAGCGATAAAATTTTTAAATTAGAATCTTGAAGTACTTAAGAGTTTGATTTATTTTAAAAATTCTTACTTAAACACATTTGGTTGAGATAATCCAAATTCAAAACTAGGTTTAAATCTCGAGATCCAAAACTCAAATCTAAATTTAATAATTCTATATTTGATTATTTACAGATCTTAAATAGAAACCTATTTTCATATTTAGATCTCGAGATCCGGAGTCCAAATTCAAGAATTCAATCTAAAACCAAAATTCAAATCCAACTCATTAGGTCCAAAATTAGAATGCTAATATAAACCCAATTTCAATATATTATATTATTGTTGTTGTTATTTTTGTTTCATTTTTAAAGGTCCAAATCTCTATTTGAAATTTACTCATTCAGATCGACTATTTAAATTTATATATAGAATCCAAATTTAAAACCAAATTCAGATCTTCAGATCTAGATCTATAACCCAATTTACTATCCAGATTCAAAATAAAAGTACTTGCACAAAAACTAGATTCGAAACTCAATCTAAATCTAGACCTATATTCATTACCCAATCCCTTTCGTCCAATATTCTTAATTACAATTCTAGTTGTGTTAGATCTATACCTATAATTTCAAAATCATCTCAAAACCTTTAACCAAAACCCAGAACTATCATTTAGATCAAGATCAGTATGGGGTATATATCACAATCCAACACTCAATCCATTTTCAAATAACCATGATTGAATCCAAAATCTAAACCCAAACATGATTCAAACCTGATTGATTTGGTTGTCTTCTTACTTCCTTCATCAAGAGAATTCCGCAATAAAGACAAGCTTCCGAGTTTACAATGGTGGCTTCTGATATTAAAGAGACTTAAGATAAATAAAAGCTAAAAATAATGACAATGTGTGCAACAACGATAGAGATGGCGGCACAAAATTAGCAACTGTGTCTTAATAATTTCTTACAAAACCTAGGATAATTAGGTGAAATTAAATGAGAAATCTCGTTCTAATTGCTTATATTAACATGATTATGTATTTAATTTAAGATCAAATTGCATAAATTTAGAGAATTTGATAAAATTGCAATTAGAGTTTTAGATAATAAAACAGGGATAATGATCAAATTTAGATTTTGGAGATTTCCAATTCGAACCCTCAATTCCTGATTATACACGATTTAGTCTTTAGCTATTTTTTATTCATTTTATTTGAGCTTGTAAAGTTTAAATTAAATTAATTAGACCCTCAAAAAAACATTTTTAATTAAATTCTCAAATTTTTGGTTCCTATCAATTAAGTTATTAAATTATCAAAATTTTTCAATTGTCCCCTAAATTGGGGTATTACAAATTTTCACTAAATTTATTAATTAGATTGTACCTTTTCCATATTTTAAATCTAAATAATCTTTTACATCATTTTCCTTTATATATTTAGTTATTTAAGAAGGAAAAAATATAGGAAAATGATCTAATTCTTAAATAAATGAGATAAGGATGTGATTATTTAAAATTTTATTTATAAAAGTTATTAAATATAGAGAAAAGGGAAGAGAATAATAAAGGTCCTATATGAATTGTCACATAGAAAAAAGAAAAACCCTTTTTTAGTAAAAATATTTTAATTATGAGTTGGAGACTTCTTCTTGAAATAACATTATTATATTTATAATGAATAAATTTTCTTCCCCAAAAGGTGGAAGCATTCTTTTAAGTACATATTTTAATATGCATAATGTGTGTGTGCGTGCGTGTGTGTGTGTGAGAGAGAGAGAGAGAGATGGCTTTTAAGGGCATGTTTGGTAAGAAGCTCGATGGAAATTGGAAACTTTTTGTTCCCATAAATTGTTTACTATTTTTTTTCTTTCAATTTTGTTTGTTTACAATGTGCTTCAAAGAATATAACCACTAACTGAAGTATTATTTTAGAAATTGATAAATAAATTAGAAAATAAAACACATATTTACATGGGTAGGAAATATGTGTTTGGTTCTCAATAAACCTTATTTCTAAACAGGGTTTTAAAGGCCCAATAGAACGGGTTCAGCAAACAGAGCCTTTTGCCTTCGCTAATTCAACTGACAGTTCCAAAAGTCATCTTGTCAAAAGCCCTGAAGGTAAAAAATTCCACTCACAAATTTGTGCAAATTGGGTTTTGTGCCTTAACCGGATTGGAAATTTACTCTGACAAACGTAAAAGAAAGAAATTAAAATTGATCAAGTTATTTTTAAATGACTCATAATTCAAATCATATAAAATTTTTGTATCCAAACTATTTAAAAGTAAATTATTCGATGATAGTTTTTTAGAATTTTATATATAAATATATTTTACAACAACATATAATATATATATATATATATAAGTAGGGGGGGGGGGGGAGAGAGGTTACAAAGAATGTTTTCCCTTTTTTGGATTTTTGGTCAGAAGATGTTCACTTCATGGAGACAGGATTGGAATGCTGATGAATTGGTTTTTTTTTTTTTTTTTTGTGGGGGGGGGGGGGGGGGTGGGGGGGTGATGGAGGGGGCGCTTGTGTGGGCAACTCTCGGCGTCAGGGAAGATGGGTAAGGCTTGAAAGAAGGGATTGAATTGGGTTTCGGATTCTAATTTGGGATTTCATTGATTGCACCACAAAAAATCATGTCAAGGACCAGATTGCAAAAACGGCCCTTAATAAATCACCATCCAATGTCAGAAGCCTGGGCCTCGTAGCCCACGCTTGGATGACTTGTACATTTCCTGCGTTTTTTTTTTTTTTTGACTTACAGAGACATTCCCATTCTTTTAAAAATCTACAAATGACACCCTCAACTTCCTTCAGGTCACTCGAACTATTTTATCCAATGGGTCATTCCCTCAAAGTTTCAAATTATAATAATTCATCCCATCCCATTAATAAAATTCCATTTTGAATTAATCACGTGCCATTCACTTGAACACCCAATTCAACATTTCAATTTTAATACATTATTTAATTTTTTTTTTCATTTATACTTATTATTAAACTTGACACATGTCATCTTTATCAGTTATCACTATTTTATCCCGGGTTTTAACAGCGTTTTCTAACCGCCGCCGTGGCGCGGCCCCCGCCGCCCCGGGGGGGAGAGGGGGCAGTGATCATTTGTGGAGCAGGAAGGGAAAGATTGATGTTTTTCCAAACTTTAAGGGGAAAAAAAAAAATTCACCTGCAATGGAAATGCGTTGCGGAGGGAGCCCTTAATTTTGATGTAATTACTTACAGCACCGGGAAGATGCTTAGAATTTCACTAGACTGCTCATTAATTTTAAATATAATTACAAGTTTGAGCCCATCTTAAAAATTTTTAGTTTCTGCCTATGAATATTGACTACCTTTCTTTGGATATATTGGTTTCATTACTTATATTTGAAGTTACAAACTGATCCTAGTTGATCAATGATGTTAGCATCTATTAGATAAGTATGATATACTGGTATTTTTTAATATTACAAAATAAAATCAATATATAAAAAAAGTTTTTAAATGTCATTTTCTCAAACATTTTGTTTACATCCCATCATTTTTTTATATATAAAAATTAATTGTTAGAAAACAATTCATTTACGTGTATCATTATATAAAGAAATTAATTATTAGAAAAGAATTGATTTATACGTATCGTCTTCTTTTTTTATGTACACATATATATAAATTGCAAGGGAGTCATCCCTTGAGCTTTTTTGATTTCAAAGATTTTAAATTGAAAGTGAGTCATCCCTTACAATTTTTTTTTATTCCACATAGATGGAAGAAGACCATGTGCTACAATCTTCATGCTTCGAGGAATTCTTCATTTCATTTTTTTTTTATTTTAATTAAGACAGATAGTAGCAACTTAACATGTCCATGTGAAAAATAAAGCTAAGAATAATCTAGATTTGTCATTCTCTTGGATAGCCAGAAATTAATGTTGATGGCTTTGTTGCTCCCGTCATCACATCATTGGAAATTTATGAATTATGATTATGAAAAATTTCAAAATTATTTTTTATCATATTTTTAAAATTTTTAAAATAAAAAAATTACATTTAAAAATTTCTCAATCCAAACACGATGTGATATTTTATCCCATATCAATTTTTGAGAATAATATAATATAATTATATAAGAAATTAAAAAGTATACTAAACAACTTAGATTTAAGTAATTTGAATCAATGATTCAAGCCTAATAAGTCACTAAATTTAATAGCTCTCAGATTGTTACAAATGATATCAAAATAAAAATAATATTTGGGCCTATTCTGTTTAAATACGAATATAGATTTGTGATTTAACGAGGATGTCGAGTGTTTAAATAGAGAAAATTGTAATATCTCGCACCTACATGAATTTTTTTAAAATAATATAATATAATATATAAGATATTAGATACTACTATTGAATCATTTGTATTTAAATATTTTGATGTAATAGTTCAAATTCAACAAATTGTTAAATTTACTAACTCTTGAATTGTTATACACAGTTCCAAATGAAAAAAAAAAAAAAAACATGACAGCTGATAAAAAAAAGGGTGGATAAGTTTTGGGCACCCGATAATGTGTCCAAAATGAGAATTAGATGACCGAAGAAGTTGCATGAAGCACCTCTTCCTAACTACGAATTACTTACACCCACGACAATATATATTTAAAACAAAAACACTTAATGAAAATAAATTATTATTTAATTGTTTAAAAATTAAAATTTTCTTTCTCTTCTTCTTCATTTTTTTTCCCAGGAGGAAATTGCAAGGACGTCAGATGTTAAATGTTGATTAATGAGGACAACAAGTTTGTGAGTTGACTTCTACAATGTAACAACCTTAATTAAAATTATTAAGAGAATTTGTTAACCAATGGAGTTAGGGGCTTAATTGAGGGAATTAGAAAGTTGAGGGTCCAAATGATAAATTTGGGAAAGTTACGAACTTAAATCAAAAGTGGGGGTGTAATTGAAATAATTAAAAGATTTATGATTTAACTGAAATTCTGGAAGGGCAGAATTGAAAGAAAATAAAGTTCAGAGGACTAGATTATGGCCGGGTTGAAAAACTAGATGAACAGTGAGTTGGGTGAACAACTAGCCATATCGAGATGATTGGAGTAGATATGGCCAGTTTTCGGGTATAATCATGTTCGTCTTGGACAGACGAACAAAACGCCTTGGGTGATTTGAGGTTTAGAGCTTGGGTTTGGGAGGATTTAGTGTTTTTCCTGTAATATGTTCATCCATGGCTTGTGACGGATTTTTAGGAAAGAATTCAAGTTTAGATTGGTTTTAATCCGATTAAAGACTTGGGTGAAGATCACCTGGTACGGATTTGTAGTTCTTGGGTGTTGATCGATCTAGGTGAGTAGTTTAAATTCGTTTTTTTTTTTTTTTTGGTGTTTTGGGTTGAGTTGCAAACCCAGATGTGGAACCAGGTCTGCAACTGGGCGAAGGAGACGGACTTGGATGTAACTAGGTTCATGCTGGGTTGAATCAGTTGGGTTGACCTGGCTCATCGGGTCGACTTAGTGGGGCGGGGGTGAGGTTTGGGCCTGGGCCAATTTGGTTAAGTGGCTTAAGCCTTGGGATGAGCTGAGTCGAGCGTGGGTAGCCTAAGTGGGCTAGGTTGGGCTGGCCCAATGGATTTGGGCCGAGTCGAGAGATGATATGGGCTTGGGCCGTGGGGTTGGATCGGCCCAATTTGAGTGGGTAGGCTAAGTCTAGGTGAGTCAACTTGGTAAGTTGACTCGGCCCAGTTTGATCAAATTAGTGGGTTGACTCGTTAATTGAAATTGGGATATGTTATTCTAGGGGATAGGGCAAACAAGAATGAGGATTAAATAGGAATTAAATAACCTAGCCTAGGACAGGCTATCCAAGGGAAAATTAGGGTTTCTATTGACCGAACTGATCTAGAGATAGTTCAGTGTTTAATTGGCCGGTTCAATGGACCGAGTTGGTCCGAGGGTTTGAGGAGGTTCGGTTTGACCGAAAATTGGGTGTTTTTGGTCAAACTGGCCTGGTTCAAGCCAGTTCAATAGTTCAAGTGGCCGTTCAGCTTTATTTTGGGCAGTTCTTAATCGGTTCTAGTGGTTTTTAGGCATTCTGAATTTGATTTTGAGAGTTTCGTGGCCAGTTCAGATTGGTTTGGGATAATTTTAGACTGATTTAGGTCAGTTCGAGGATTTTGGAGGTCAATTCACTATGGTTCGAGGGTTTAGGAGGCTGGTTCATTATTGTTGGAGGGTTGATGAGTGTTGTGAGTCATGTGAGTCCTAGGGATGGGGTAGTGGTGCTTTGGGATGCGTGCCAAGGTGTCGAGATGGGACTTGACCTTGGTTTAGGCTGTCAAACCCATTTTTTGTGCTGGTTTGGTAATAGTGATGGTTTTGCGTGGTTTTAGTTACAGATACGCTTAAGAAGCTGCACTTAGACCAGTGAGTTGGGTAAGGGTGATCGAAACTTCTTTTTTGGTTCAGGTCTTGTACGGTGAGTAATGATAGTCTTTCTATGCATGTATTTTTCATACTGTGTTTTCTGACATGATGATTATGTAGTTTTGTAACATGTATTTCGGTTTATGTTACACTCGGGATATGTATTATGTAGTTTATGAACCGTCAGTGAGTTATGTTGATACGATGATACTAATTTTTGATATGTGAATTATATATGCGTATATATACCTGTTTTTGACTTATATATGAGGATGGTGTCATGTGATGTGCTTTGGGGATGGAAGGAGCTCAGCTGGAGTACGGTGATTAGTAGCGTCTAGTGGTGAGTCAGCTTGAGTCCCTTATATGATGTGATTTGGAGATGGAAAGAGCTTGGTTAGAGTACAGTGATTCGTAGTGTCCAGTGGTAAGTTGGCCTGAATCTATTATGAGACGGGGATATGATGTGCACTATCATGATGTGTCTGGGATGGTAGACTCAGCTGATGAACAGTGGGTCGTAGCATGTGGGGAGTGCCTTAGGCTCGGTGATGTGATGTGACTAGGTTACAAGGGGCTCATCCGGCGAACGGTGTGTTACTATAGCGTGCGGAGAGTATACTGAACCAGTGTTGTGATTTGAGGATTGGTTATGTTGATACCTCCTATACCTGTTTTTGATGTGTTATTACTCACTGTATATATATATGTATGATTTTACACTTGTGGCGTGATACATATCCCAACATGCATAGATTAAATATCATCTATACTTATTGAGTTTCATGACTCACATTTATAAATATTTTAAATTTGGTTTGCAGTTCTTGCCTCAGTTGGTGTGCTAGAGTCAGAGCATGGATCAATTAACGGTTTGATGTGCAGGCATTCTTTTTTGTATAACTATTTTTTCATACTTTAAAGTAGCTCTTTTATACACTCAGATAGGTATTGGTAGTTGATACTGGATGATGTATGTTGGTTTATATTTATCTGATGAGATGAGTACTTTGGGACGGTTCGGTACTGTGAGACTTATTAGGGTCGGTGGATCTCAGTGTCAGTCAAGGGCTTGGGGTCGGGTCGTGACATACAAGGACCAAATATTTTTCTACGTGGACTTGGCATTTCCATCCAATCAAATTGTCCAATTAGTTTCATAAATCATTTTTGGCATGTAAGATACTAAATTTGATGCATATAAAAGTTAGGCCCAATTTTTATTTCTTGAATTATCACCCGTTACAAGATATGAATTTAACATAAATTTATTGAAAAAATATAAATATAACATAATAAAATTTATTTAATATGATTTTAGCACAATTAATTTTATTTTAATGATATTTTAATAATTATACAAGAATATAAATTGTCAGGACATTTTGTGTTAAGAAAAATAATAATAGAAGACTAGACTTGAGGTATAAAAAATACTGTCTTAAAAAATTATTTACGTAATTATGAGAAAAATACTGTTTTAAAAAATTATTTACATAATTACGGAAATGAAAAGACAAAAATCTTTTATTATATAAAAAGATTTTTAAGGCTCGGTTATTAGTGAATTGTTATATCAAAAGAATTCTTCAAGCATATATGCGTACCTTTGGTGTGTGTACACGCACTTAGGCTTGGCTTTAAATTAAATCGGACCACTTTTTGTCAGGATAGAATTGGGCTTCCATTTATATTATAACACCTTTTTCTAACTTTGCAACACGGGGCGATATACTGTCATTAACTATTAGAAGTTCTAATTTTATAATTTGTGTTATTTCAATATTTAAAACTTAAATAGACCAAATCTAAAATTCCAAAATTAGATATATCAAATCCCATTTTGCCATCTGAGTTAGGGTTTGAGGATAAGTATTCATCTTATGTGTCAAAAGCAAAAGCAAAAGCTGCCAAATTTCAAATATTTAAAAAATCCACACCTAACTTTAAATGTATTAAAAAATCGGATTAAATAATTAATAAACTTCTGTCAAAGAACGTTGTCTGGTCAAAAGGTCTGAAATTCTTGACGCAACGTAGTTTAGAAGGCAAGAGCCAAGACCCTGTGCCAACCACCAATTAAAAAATTGAATTAAAAAAATAATTAATATTCCCAAGCTGCCACCTCATCATACTGACACCTGGACCAAAACAGCACGTGCCATGTCCCCCTGCCACCTATTCCAACATTTGAACCCAATTCCTACTGCTAAACAAGGTATTGTTTTGTTTATTTATCTTAATCATAAATGACATTAAACCCCTCGAGAAAACTCCTAAAACCTTTTTATTAGAATACTAAGCCTATCTCCACCTGTTAAATGACATATTTTGTGTTTTGTATATTTACTATTGATTGATTCGTAAAATATATCTCATAATTACTATTTTTTACACTTTGCACTCTAACATTTTTTTAACCTTTTACATTACTAAAGTACAAAGTGCAAAAAATGATAATTTTAAAGTGTATTTTACAAATTATCTTTTACTTTTTGATACCACTATACAAGCAATATATATATATATATAATTAATTGATAGTAGTATAAGTGTAAAACATTTACGGCAAATTTCATAATATTAATTTGGTTAAATTCAATTAATGAAATTAATTATAACTGTTTTCTACTATATTAATTTTTTTTCTAAAATATTAATTAATATTATCTATTGATTTTAATTAAATCAACGGCATAATATTTGGTGTAAATGTTTTTTACACTAAAATTAGTGCCAATTAATTATTTTTCATATATATATATATATATATATATAAGAATTAAAAAGGTGTAAGAGCGAGTAAGGTTTGACCATCCCTCCTAATTAGCTTAGAGGGTGTTATTAACTGATGTTATAAGAGTTTTTCTTCAAAGGAAAGTTCTGTATACTCATTTTTTTTTTTAACTTTGACCCTCGTGTGATAAAAGGAAAGGTGTAGGAGACATACAAGCAATTAATTACTGTTAATTATTTAATATCAAATAGAGATTGGGTTAAAGAGATTAAATGTCATTAAGAATAAGTGAAAAGATGTGATATTTCGAGGATTTTTTTTGTTGGGGGGGGGGGGGGGGGTTGGGGGTGGGGAATAGGTGTGGAGGAAGGGGAAGTGAACTAGTTGCATCTCATACGTATTGTCATCTTGATTGGATATTAACAGTGGCAGAAGCAAATATTCACCTTTGAAGCTACCTAGCAAGTGGCAGCTATGGCCATTCCAACAAAGTTAGGCAAAGATGGCGACAAAGAACAAAAACAAAACAAAACAAAACAAAATTGGGTGGCATAGGGTAAGTGTGTCACAGTTATAGGGTTAGAAAGTGATGGAGAAAAGATTTTAACTGCACAAAATGATGGGAGAAAAGATTTGAAGAAAGAAAATTTAGTTTTCACCCAATAGAATTGGAAACAGAGAGAGCAAGTTGATCCCACTTGTTAACCTTGGGAAGAAATCTCAGATGAACAGTGAGGTGGCACAAATGGATGGGATGGGATGGGACATGAAAGGGGGCTGGATGAATGAAGAAGAAATACCGCAAATTATTATGCAAAATTTCTAATGGATGCCGGGTCGAGATGTGGCCAAATGTGGTTCCTTCGATTTTTTTTTTTCCTTTTCTTTTTTTCAATTTGAAATATGATGATCAATTATTTTGACTGAATTAACATTGTAACTTAAGAAAAAAATTTCATTTTGATAAGGTAAGAGAGTAAATTTCAATTATGTAACAAGACTAAAAAAATTATATACAAAATAAAAGAATTTTTTTTTTTTTGGGCCCTACAAGGCCTGTCTTCTCAAAATTAACTTTATTACTATAGAAGTTTCCTCCGTTTAAACAATAAGTAAAGAGAACAATTCCAATTACCCAAATGAAAAAAGAAAAGGAAAAGGAATTGTTTCCATTTTCAGAATCTCAAATGATTTTAGAAACAGAAAATAGTATAAGTTAAAAACTCTATTGCACTATCGATTTCACTTTCCATCGAAAATAATTTTTGGAAATTTCTAAAATTGATATTTTTTCCCTTATATTCCTGTTTTAAAAAAACAAAAAGGCCCTAATTTTTAAACCAGTAACGGACAAGATCCCAGTCAGTGCGAATTGTCCCTGTCCTATCCTTGATATTCCCGGTATTGGATGCAATTTTTTCAAGTGTTTAATAGCCATTATTAGGTATTTACCAGTCAAGCAAGAAAGTAGGACATAAATAAATAAAAAACGCGTAATGACCTTGTAAACCCCGTCGCCTATCAAAGACCAGGAAAACCCACTAGTCATCTACCCAACCAATAGCCATATCCAATCTCTATGCCATTCTCAGACTCAAATTCGGTGTCTAGTGTAAACCCTCCTAACCCAACTCTCTCTTCCCCAATCACCTAATCCCTCCCTTGGCTTCAATCGGAAGCTCGCCCTCTCTGCAACTATTCAATTTTGTGATTTTCAATTGGGTTTGATCTGATTTAAGCGGAAAAGTTCCAAATCATTGCCAACCAATCCGTTAATCCTTTCAGTTCCGTCGTACCCAGGAACAGCCGCCACTAATTTTCTCTGATCTCAACTGGGTTTCACCTGATTTCACCGGAGAACACCCCGGTTGCTGGTTTTTGACTGGAAAAATTACCAGAGAAGTTTCAGATTATTGCCAATCGATCTATCAATCCTTCAGTTTCGTAGTACGTCGAAACTCCCACCACCCATCTTCTTTAGTATCGACTGGGTTTCATCTGATTTACAACGACATTCTACAGTCGCCGGCGATTTGAGCGGTCCCGGCGGCGATGGCGGATAAAGTGAAGCAGATCCTGGCAAGGCCGATTCAACTTGCCGACCAAGTCGTTAAAGCAGCGGACGAGGCGAGTTCGTCCAAGAGCGAGTGCTTGGAACTGAAGATGAAAACTGAGAAGCTTGCCGGCCTCCTCCGGCAAGCAGCGAGGGCCAGTAACGACCTTTACGAGCGGCCTACGAAGCGAATAATCGAGGAAACAGAGAAAGTTCTGGAGAGAGCTCTCGTTCTGGTCCAAAAATGCAGAGCACATGGCGTCGTGAAGCGAGTTTTCACTCTCAACCCCACGGCGGCCTTCCGCAAGATGGGGACACAGGTGGAGAACTCCGTCGGCGACGTGTCGTGGTTGCTTCGAGTCTCGGTGCCGGCCGACGACCGCGGCGGCGACGGCGGGTACCTCGGGCTCCCTCCCATCGCGGCCAATGAGCCCATCCTCTGCCTCATTTGGGAACAGATCGCGATTCTTTATACGGGTTAGTGGTTTTCTGTTTTCAGGGTTCGTTTTGTCTGTTTTTAGAAACTGAAAACACTGAAAACCCTCAAATTTATATCGCTCTCAAATAAATATCAAATAAACTGAAACGGTTTCTAGAAACAACTTGCTAAATGGTTTTCTGTTTGCCAAAGGAAATTGTTTTCAGAAACAAATCCAAACTGGTCATTTTGAATGGAATCTATCAGCATGAATTCATGGTTTCGGAGTTCTTTTTTTATTTCTCTTTTTTCGAAAACAGAAGACGCCCAAAATCTTTAAATAAATTTATGTTTTTGTTTCCGAGAATCATGAAACAACATAATTCTAGAACTGGGCCAGTTTTCTGAAAACTCTTTCTAAACAACAACTGGTCGAATGGGTTTTTCTTTCCAGAACTACAGAACTGTTTTCAAAAACAATTCCGACCTGGTTATTAATTTTGAATATGAACACCAGTTCAGCATTAATCATGAAATATCACCAAGTGCCACCACTAATGCAGGTTCTCTGGATGATCGATCTGACGCTGCTGCTTCTCTGGTTTTCTCTCGCCCGAGACAATGATCGGTACGGAAAGCTCATAATCGAGGAAGGCGGAGTGGCTCCTCTGCTGAAATTAGTCAAGGAAGGAAAATTAGAAGGCCAAGAGAACGCCGCGAGGGCAATTGGTTTTCTGTGTCGCGACCCAGAGAGCGTAGAATGCATGCTTGACGCCGGCGTCTGCCAGGTGTTTGCAAAAATGCTAAAAGAAGGTCCCATGAAGGTTCAGGCCGTGGTAGCCTGGGCCGTGTCAGAGCTTGTTTCCCATTACCCAAAATGCCAAGATCTCTTTGCACAGCACAACGTGATCCGCCTGCTTGTGGGCCATCTTGCCTTTGGGACGGTTCAAGAACACAGCAAATATGCCATTCCTAGTAAATCCCTCCACGCGGTTGTGGTGGCAAGCAACAATTCCAATGCCTGTACATCGAATGAGAACGAGGACGACGATTCCCAGAATTTGCCCCCAATCCCCCGTCCCTTCTCACGGAATAATGAGCAAGGTAGCCAGATGCATAGCGTGGTGACCAGCACAATGGCGATGAACGCGCAGTCCAAATTGAAGCAGAGCAATGGGGGGAACCAAACTACCGAATTGGCCCATCATGCCAAGACGAATAGCGTAAGTAACAGCTCATACCATCTTTACTCGTCCCACGGGACTGGGATCAAGGGGAGGGAGCTCGAAGACCCTGAGACCAAGGCCTGCATGAAGGCAATGGCTGCCAGGGCCTTTGGCACCTCGCCAAGGGAAACTCGCCCATTTGCCGGAGCATCACTGAGTCTCGAGCCCTCTGTGCTTCGCAGTTCTACTAGAAAAGGGACCCGAGCAAGTTCGATACAATTCAGCCATGGCATTAATGGAAATCACTGCTGTGGCAGAGGAGGACACGGATTTAAGAAGATCAGCGTTCAAGCCCAATTCCCCGGCCTGCAAGGCTGTCGTGGACCAATTACACATAATCATCGACAAGGCTGATTCAGAACTTCTGATTCCGTGCATTAGATCGGTCGGAAACCTCGCTCGGACTTTCCGGGCCACAGAGACAAGGATGATAAGCCCTCTGGTGAGGCTTTTAGACGACAGGGAAGCAGAGGTCTCGGTGGAGGCTTGCGTTGCGCTCGGAAAGTTTGCTTGCATCGAGAACTATCTTCGTCTTGATCACTCCAAGGCTATAATCAGTGCTGGGGGAGCTAAGCATCTGATTCAGCTTGCTTACTTTGGTGAGCAGATTGTGCAGAAGCCTGCTTTGATTCTTCTGTGTTACATTGCCAAGAATGTGCCAGACAGTGAAGAGCTAGCTGAAGCCAAGGTTTTGACAGTTCTGGAGTGGGCTTCAAAGCAGGCTCATTTCATGCAAGATGACAAAGTTGAGCCTTTGCTTCAAGATGCCAGGAGTAAGTTGGAGCTCTATCAATCCGGAATTTCAAGGGGATTTCATTAGGGTTTTGTATTTTTACTTTTCTTTTTAATTTTTAGTTGGGTCTTGTAAAAAAAAATTAGTTTTTTTTATATTTATATATTTTTCTCTGTTTATTCTCATGGAGTGTAAATAAAATTTGGTCACATGCAAAACGCGGTTATTTTAGGTAATTAAATGTAATTGGTCCCATGTAGTTTTACTTTTCTTGTTCAAGTCAAATATGAAATATCATTGTGACAAACTTGGAATTTGTCTCTTTGCTTGCGGCGTGTTTGGGATGATGAAGTTATTTGGGGTCTTTAGATTAGACTTGCGTGGAATTTGACAACTTTCCAAAGAATTTCGAGTTAATTTTGTCTAATTCCACCCATGTCTCCAATTTTTCAAATTCTATGTTGGAATATGACAATCGATTGGCCTCCTTAAGACGGGCATATCAAATTCCATTCCTTGAAAATCAAGTACCATAATTTCAAAATACCGTATGGGAATCATTTTTGATTTTATTAAATAAAATCTTAATTTTTTTATAAGTTATTGATAAAATTTACCATTTAAATGTTGATCGAGATATTAAACAATTTTTACGAGAATATAAGTCTAATTTGTTAAAAATACACTTATGAGAGAGAGTTTTAACATTTCACGCTCTCCATCTAAAAAGATTAATTTCAGGTTGTCACGCCCCGACCCAGGCACGTGACCGGCACTAGGGCCCACTAGCCCTAGTAAGCCTCGAAACAACCAATATAACAACTCAATACCATATAAATTACGGTGCGCTGTCCTCATACACGAATACCAAGATCTGTCTGAGAGTTCAAAAGAGCTACTCTAAAGTACAAGGAATTAATACAAAAGGGAATATGCCCATACATACATCGATAAAGCTGCCACTGCCTAACTCCAACTCTGGCGCGGTAACCGAGACAGGAGCAGCAAGTCAGATCTGGAAAATTTAAAACTGTAAGTCGCGAGACTTAGTGAGTACAGACGATACCTAGACTATACAAGCTAGAGTATGCAACGTGGCTCAAACAAATATCACATATACACAAGTAATCCCCGTGAGCAGTAATTGTAAATAAATATGCAAAGTATCAATGTAACCAACCCATCACATCCCATCCACTGGGCCAGAATACTCCCCGCACGCTACGGCAGCACACCGCATGCCGGGCGAGTCCTCGGTATCCCAAAAGTTGTTCCAACACGGAAACCAAGGCACTCCCCGTACACTACGGCCCACCGTCCGTCGGCTGAGCCTGCCATCCCAGACACGTCATCAATGTGCACATCATACTCGCAGCCCCTGCTGCCTCAACAAGGACTCAGGCCGACTCACCACTGGACACTACGGGTCACCGTATGTCCAGCCGAGCTCCTTCTGTCCAAATCACATCATGTGATACCATCCTCACACATCGATCACAAGCAGGTATACATAAGCACATACGATTCATATTCCAAATCTCATAACAACATATCAATACAGCTCACTGATAGTACACAAGGACACATACATAGTCCAGATACAGTTAAGAAGTCACATAATCAACATGCCAATAAAACAGTATGGAAACACAAGCATAGAAAAGGTATCGTCACTCACAGTACAAAAATCGAGTCAAGAACGAAGTCCTGATCACCCTCACCCGTCTCGCCGATCTGGGTGTACCTCCTCAGACGTATCTGAAAAACAAAACCACACAGAAATATAACCCACCTCAAACTCGGTACAAGAAACAGGCCCCGTAGCCTCAAACCGGCTCAAAACCAAAATCGACACTCTGGCACGCATCTCGAGATATCGAGACTGGCCACCGAAATCTACGTGACTCTCAACACACAATAAACCAGCTCAAAACCCTCAATCCAAACAGAACTACTCTCCATAGTCTGCCAAACACAGCGAACCAGCCTCTAAAGACCCCCAACCTGGCCTAGCTGGCCTAAAACTACCTCAAGCTCAACTCAAACGGGCACGAAACCCTCGAAAATGGATTCAGAGGCCCCAAAAACCTTAGGAGCCAATATGAACCGTCCAAGAACTCAAACCCTGATCATTGGCACGCAAAACGAGGTTGATTCACCTCGAACCGGTTGCCCAAAATTTCCCGAACCCACTTGGTTTGATAGGTTTCATCCCCCCGAATCCAGAACCAGTCAAAAAACCAAATTCCAAGTTGATTTGGCCACTGAACCGGCCGGTCAACCCTCTGGCCGGTTCAGTCAAAACCCCTCCTTTTTTTTTTTTTTTTTTTTTTTTTCGGCTCGAGCCGCAGCTCGCGGCTCGGCTTGAGCCGCCAGCCCAACGGCTCGGCTCGGCGCCAGCCCAACGGCTCGGCTCGGCGCGGCTCGGCCCGCCTGGGCCGGCCCAAACTCTTTTTTTTTTTTTTTTTTTTGGGCTTGGCCCGCGGTTCAAGCCCGCGGGCCGCCCAGCCCACTGGGCTGAGCCCAACACACGGACCCGGACCCTTCCGGGTCCGTCTCTCTCTCACCCGGCAACCGGGTATTCAACCCGGTTGCCTGCAACTCCCGGCCGTCCGGGAAAAACGATGAACAAGGTAGGCAAGACGGCTTACCTCGGCCGATCAAGCAGCCCAAAGCACGGCACCGACCCCGGCGACCTCCCAGCAACGATCGATCGGAGCAGAAAGGCGATAAACAGCTCCCAAATCCCAGAATTTCCCTGCGGCCACACGCGACGGGACGAAGGCCAAAGGCTTGAAATCTTTCCTCAATCGCTGCTCCAAAGTTGAAATCGTTTGAGGGGTTCGGTAAGGGCTTCAAAAACGCACGCAAGGAAGCCGAGACACGCCAACATCATTGCCCAAAACCTGCAAATCCAGCGGAGGAATCATTGGAACGCAGTTCCTGTCAGACTTCCGGAAATTTTGCAGATCGGCCCCTGGACTTCATGCTAATCACAGAACAGTCCTGAGATTTTCACTCCAACCCCCCGACAAATTAATTTCTACAATTAAGTCCCTGAACTAACAAAATTTCTAATTCGGGTCATTACACAGGTCAAAATTAATCTCGGATATACCTTGATTTCACAAATACATATATCACCATTGTTTTCACTGTTTATATCATAATAAATAATGACAACAAATTTTATATTTTTTCCCTTTTTTGACTAAATAAATACCATATTGTACTATATAAGAAATAAAGATTCAATGATAAATCACATTTCTATGCAAAATAAATATAATAATTTATTTTTAGTTAATATTTGCAGCTGGTTTGGTTACAAATTTGAGTGATTTAAGTAAATTTTGGGAGAAATAAATTTTGAAAAGTTAAATATAAATAAAATAAGTTTGGTAAAAGTAAATTTAGATAGAGTTAATTTAGTTATTTTGATTATAAAATCAAGTGGATATAGAAATTATAAATAAATAAAATAGATTTAAAAATGAATTTAAATAAAAATAAATTTTATTATTTATAAAAATTTCAATCAATAAAATTTTAAGAAACCCTCAAAGTTATTTCTAGCTCCAAACATTCCCTCTTATTACCAAGCCCGGCCCTAAAAGTTGATATGAGCATGTTGTTAATTAATTGAAAGAGGAGAAATGTTGACTTGCCTTCCCATTCTCTGAGAATCATTCATTTGTTTGAGCCTCAAAATATGAACCAAACCAATAGGGATGAGCCACATCGGATGTATAAAACCACTCACATGCCTAACCATCATTTATTTATAACTCATGATTTCGACGACGATTAAGCCACAAAAGAGAGATGATTTGAATCATGTGAAAAGTTAATACATTCACCAAATTAATAAGAAAATAATTCTTTCTTTTGTTAAACAACGAAGAGTAAACTTTTACTTTTTTCTTTTTTTGCACTCTTTTGGAAAAGAGAAGGCACAAGCTTCGCAAAGAAAAGCTGGGGAAAGGCACTTGAAGCTTAAGAAACACGCGCAAAGTCAGAGTATTGAGATCTTTCTTTTTATTTTATTTTAATATATAATAGTAATACTGATTTAATAAATTTTAAAGTCATTAACTCACGTAATTGCGACGAAACATGAAATATACTTGATCGAGAATCTAAGCAGCCCAATCCAACAAAACCCTAAAAAAAAAGCAAATTCTACGGTGCCCTCTCTAAAGGGAGGGCACCGGTGCCCACCCCTCTCACAAGGGTGGGCCCCACTGCCAGGACCCCCTGCATTGAGAGAGGGCTCCACTGCCGAGTGCTCCCTTTCCCTCACAAAAAGAGAGGTTGTACCGATGTCCTCCCGGAGTGTTCACCTAAAAAAAAAAAAAAAATCAAGAAAAAGTGTAGCCGGATGCCTCAAATTGACAAATTATGACGTCCTCCAACTTCCAAGGGTTAAAAAGAAGTGCACAACTCACTTATAAATAGACAGCTGTTTGCAAAAGCATCAATCCACGACTTCACTGAATTACCTCCTTAATTTCAGGTGACAAAACCGGCAGGGGTCCAACCAAGTTCTCCAACGCCAAAATTTGGACACCTGAAGCAGTCCACGTCAAAACAATCAGATCGCTTGTGTTATCATTGAACAGTGGCTGATATTAAAAGCGACTGACTTTACAGGTGGGCCCAGCGCAGCTTCACAAAAATGCAAATCGGATGGAATTTTTCTCCCTCCATGTAATAAAATCTGTGAGCAGAATGTCTTAGAAAATCTTAACCAACTAAAATTAAGTAATTAATTTTATTTTTACTAAACTGGACTGAAGGATGTGATTTAAATTCACAAGTAATCCAATTATTCGGACATTGTACCATGGCCTGCATATTTTGTTATGAGGTGTTGGGTAGTTATAAGAATCTTATGATGAGTAAGATACTTGAACATGTATATATGTGACTAAATCTTCTCTTATCTTCCAAGACAATTACATTTATATATTACTGTCTATAAGATGTTAAACAAAAGAATCTCAGTTTTGGTAGATGCTTAAATATCTATGACATTTTGTCCCACGTTAATTTTGAGAATAATAGGATATAAGAGATTAGAAACCATTATTAAACAACTTAAGTTTAAGTATTTTAAACCAATGGTTAAGACTCAATAAGTTGTTAAGACCTGTAGTTCTCGGTTATTATAGAAATACTATATTACAATTGGATTTGCAAGGTTAGATTCTATTTTAACCTCATTGCAGGTCACGAATCCAGCACCTGAGTTTCGAAAAAATGATATATGAGCAAAACGTTTTTTAGACCTATTCTACATGGATACAAATACAAAATACTGACTTGACGAGATCGTCAAGTGTTTAAATATGGAAGATTATGACATTTTGTCCCACATCGATTTTGAGAGTAATAATGTATAAAAGACTAGAGATTACTACTGAACAACTTGGGTTTAAACATTTTAGGCCAACGATTCAACCTTAACAAGTTGTTAGGGCTAGTACATCTCAAGTCATTACAGAATTACTGTATAATAATTAAATTTGTTAAGTTGGATTCCATTCTAACATTATTGCTAGTCACGGACCAACACTTGGATTACGACAAAATGGTTTTAGAACAAGACGTTCTTCAAAGATATTTTGTTTGGATACAAATACGAATTTTTAACTTGGCAAGAATGTCAATTATTTATATGGAAGAGATTGTAACATCCAGTTTCATATCAATTTCTAAGAGTAATTGTATATAAGAGATTACAAATTATTACTGAACAACTTGGGTTTTAAAAATTTTAGGCTAGTAGTTCAGACTTAACACGTTGTTAGGGTTTATAATTCTCGAGTCATTATAGAATTACTATATGACAGTTAAACTTGTTAAATTAGATTCTATTCTAACCTTACTGCTAGGTACAGATCCAGCACTTGGGTTGTGACAAAATGATATTAGAAAAAGACGATCTTCAAACATGTTATGTTTAGATACACATACGGATTTTTAACTTGACAAAAATGTCAAGTTTTTAAGTAGAGGAGGTTGTGACATCCTATCTCACATCGATTTCTAAAAGTAACAGTATATAAAAGACTAAATACTGTTACTGAATAACTTGTATTTAAACATTCTAAACTAGTGGTTTAGGATCAACAAGTAATTCTTGAGTTTAATAGGTTGTATTTTATTCTAATCTTAACGTCGATCACGGATCTAGCACCTAAATTGTAACAATACCAATCACAATTTGACGATTAATCTCAAGTAACTAACTCAATAATGACAAATATACAGTCCTTATTCTCTCGTTTAATTAGTATTTAGTTTTCATGGAATGTGATTTCAGATTTCTTCCAAAATGTTGTCCATGGCAATAAAGAGAGCTACATTTGTCAGTATAATATATTTAAGAGGAAATAAGAGGGACAAACATTCGGGCTGACAGTCCAAGTTTGAACATGTTCTACATGATTGGATAGTAGGGGCTAAGAGTCAAACATTATATTACATATATCATGCGGTTCACACTTAATAATGCGAGTCCAACATTGAAAAGACAAAACCAAATTAAAAAAAAAAAAGTACTTAAAGTTTTTTTTTGGCAGGAGTACTTTAATAATCCTCCCATTACGGCAATCTCACAGCCAGATTCCAATAATACAGGTGTGATTGCCAAAATATCAGGGCTTAAACCATCCACCATAAAGTAAATGGGCAACTTCCTCACATAACCCGAAAATCCGATGAAGTTTAGTTAGGATCCGAAACAGATTTCTTTTTTCTGTTGTTTATTATGGATTAAATTCTTGATTAGGATAATATTTTATCAGAATAGGGATTTTTTAAAAAAATTATCTACTGTTTAATCCTTTAAATATACATTAGTAAGACTCCTTCAATAGTTTTCAGTGAAAGTTGAATAAAATTTATAAAATTCTCTTAATTTTTGAAATTATTTCAAGTTTATTTATATAGTCTAACATATTCTCCGGGAAACAAATATTTGTGCAGATTGTCTAACTATATTCAGATGCAATTAGACTATGAATTTTTCAAAATTGGAGGAATTCTCTTTGGCAATAAGTCCTTTATTATTAGTTGATTCTGTTGGTGTAACTTCCAGTCGGTAGCTTCCTTTTTCTTTCTTATGTGCTAAAGAAAAAAACCACCCACCACAAAGTTGTTGGATATTTGAATTTTAAAACTTTAAAATAAATTTTATATACTCCCAAGTAAATTTTACAACATTCCAATTTTAATCTTGTAACACTTACTAATAGTCATTATATGGTTTGAATATTTGAATGTTATACATTCATTTAAATACTATAAATAAAAGTGTTAAAGAGTTTAGACACGTAACACACAATTATTCTCACACTTTGTTCTCCTTTTATCTTTCCATTATACACTTTGATATGTATTTATAATTAACAAGATTTTGTTCTCAATCTTTTTGTAATTGTACTCATACTAGGAGATGCTGGTGTGGCTATTAAGTTTTTAGCTGTTAGTACTTGTATGGAGAGTAGGTAATCACTTTCTTAGAACAACATCAGGTGACATAATTTTCTGTATAAATCAGTTATTTATATTTCTTTATTTTAAATTTATATTTTAATTTCTATACTTTGATTATTAATATTATTTTATTTTGGATTATTTACCACAACAAAAGTCAATAGCCCAACTGCTTCACATAACCGGTCAATCAATTCCCTGTTAAAAATGTAATGGAAAGAAGCAACTACACACCTAATAGCTTTATGAAAAGCAAAAACAGAACATGTGTTACAGCTTTTATTGTAAAGAGATGAACTTCATATCTCTATATGAGAATGAGAGCACTACTTTAAGTATAATATTAAAAAATAGGTATAGAGATACATAAGTAGATTTATTAGTGCAAGTATCACTAAATGTTCAAGATCAAGGTGAGATTACATGAAAATGGGCAGCGGTTCACATGTCTGGATTCAGATTTAAGGATGGAAAGACAGTTCATTGTTAATAACCTTAGATGTTCTGTTCTCACCGAAGAGGATAAAGCAAAAGGTTTCTTTTATGGTGGTTACAGTCCAAACCTTATTTCTGACTATGGTGGGATGAAAATGTTTTCAGATTCTACAGATTCAGAATACAGACCTGGATAATTTTCTTATAAGATGTGATTCACCTAAAGCTTCACTGCAACCTTAAATTGCAGACAATGAATTGCGCAAGTTCCAATCTTTCCAAACCAAACCCAAATTATGAGGCCCAAAACAGAAGCACATGGTTGTTGTATGGAAGCAAATCAGGAATGACTGAAACCAAATGAAGCCAAGTGCTTCTCTAGCTGAGAAGGAAAGATCCATTTAATGGTAATTTAGACAAATGTCTTTCATTTATATATATATATATATATATATATAAAAAGTAACTATGATATCACAATTTAATTATAATTTAATTATGGTTAGACTAACAGTCGGACAAACAAATTGTGAATCAATAATCTGAATCAATGAAGGATTGGGTTTTTTTAAACATTGAACGTTGATTAAGCCATTAGTACCTAAAAGAGGACCATGGCATGAAACTAATTTAAAACTTTAAAATTTTAATATCCAATCATAAGTAAGATCTAAAATATAATTAGATGTAGAGAGATATTTATTTTATATCTATTGGATTAATATAAAATAATTGGAATTGGCTGAAGGGAAGAAGATTATTATATAAGTTTTGTGTAAACAAGTTATTCCATGACACTTTACAAATGTTAGCATGAAAGAAGATCTGTTGGAATTTTTTTAATTACATTGGGAATGGAAAAAAGAAAACTTTAGGAATTGAATTTTTGACTGCTGGAACAACTTTATAATTGTTCTATGGTACATTTTACAAATATGACAACTTTTAACATATATTAAGTGTGACAATTTTTATTCCAATATTTCTAATTTTTGCCTAAGTTGTTCTCTAATTTACTTGCTTTGGTCCTCAACAGCATGAGGAAACTCATTATTGATATGACATTTTAAATGTGGTGTATCATTTCAAAAAATATTTTCTTCTTTTAACTAATTATTAATTATTAATTATTTAATAGTTTTGTTAAAAAAAAATAACTATAGCCCAATTTCACCTATTTAGTTTATCTATTTGATTAAAAATTAAAATTTTTTGATTTACCTAAAAAATTAAATTTTTTATTTTAAATTTTTAGGTTAAAAATTTTAAAAATAAAAATATAATTTTTTGATAATATAATTTTACTTTTAAATTTTTAAAAAAATTTATTTTATGATATTTTAATTTTATTTAATTTTTTAGTTTAAATTACACTCAATTTATTTTTTAAATTAAATAACACTTAACTCATTTTATTTTAATATTTAAATAAAACTTAAAAATAAAATAAAAGTTATTTAAAATTTTAAAAGTAATAAAATTAAATTATCAAAAATTAGATTTTTTGATTATTCTTTTAAAAAATTCAAATAAGAGGTTTAGAAAATAATTTGAAAGTAAATCAAATAATATTTTAATTTTTTATTAGATAAGTAATTAAAATAGATAAAATTAGATTAACCTTACTTATTTTTTAACAAATCTGTTTAGACAACTGTTGATTAATAATAAATTATAAGAAAAATTAGTATTATTTAAGTAAATTTTAAGAAAATGAAATATTTTATCCTATTAATAAAAGTGAAAAAATAACAAATATTGAATTTATTTAAAAAATTCATCGTCACCATAATTTGTTACATTAATTTCATATTTTTAATGTCACAGCCAGAATGCCTATCAAACATCATCTTAGATGCTTATGTCACGGAAACAACTTTCCAAGCCCTCACTCGTCCCCAACTCAGTCAATCCGTGCGTCACTCGAGACATAACACACACCGAGTCAGCTTTCCTAAACTTGAGAACCCTCCTCCCAAGTGTTTGCTTGGCCAACCCTTGCTCAGCCACCCCACCCTCACATTAACTCTCGGCACACACGAAGACGGTAGTAGGTGGAAAAAGCGGCAAGCGCTCAAGCCCGAAAAAGCCACTCACTTTTCACTATAATTGGTACTAGGCAAAAGCTTCCAATACAGTGGAACAAAACCCTTATAAGGGCCACCCCAAATGGCTGGACACATACCCACAATTATTTCGGGTAGTTGCCCTACCAGCTACCCCAATAAATCCCCTTTACAATTTACAGAAGTAAGGTACATTTTCAAATAGAAGGCTTCTCCAAGAAGCCAAGCCAACCCAGCATCCCCATAGACATAACGCCTCGACTTTCCCAGATGTGCGCCTCGGCTGGCTCCCTTCTCCGCCATACCTTTTTCCCCATTAACTCGGGTGGTTGGGTGTTGAATGTCCGCATGCTCCCATGCCTTCTAGAAGTTGCCAAGTCGCCTC
>CAJVSB020000656.1:0-162312 GCA_911865555.2 Thlaspi arvense | reverse complement strand
AAGAAGAAAAACTAGAGTCATATTTGAACACATTGTATGGTTGTCGCTGCCGTATTTCTTACTATCACTGTTAAGAAATATTTTGTGGTTCTCTCTTCTATTATATTTGATCCTCAGCTACCATCCACATTATCGTACACTAAACCTCACTACTTACAGTATAGTTATCTACGCTAAACTAGTCTTCGGTACCTCCCTTGACTATGCGAAAGACTTGTTTCTTCTAATGGTGTCCTTCACTTTGGTCTTGGGGTTTAGGTTTTGGGTGGATCTATTGTGGCTTAACGTGGTCTTCGGGTTTTCGGATTAAATGGATTAAGTCTGATTTGGTGGGTTGCATCCACTTTTGGCATAAATGGGTTGCTCTAGTCAAATTTTAGCTTGTTTTGCTTTTCCATTGCTTCGATTTTTTGTTGCAAATAGTAGGTTGGACATCAACTTCTAGATTTGCTGTTGCTTCGTCAGAATTGGGCTTTGACTAATTGGGTAATAAAATGGGTTGCTTATTTTGGACAGAGTTGGTTTGGCTATATTTGGGCTTTGCATTACATACTTGGTTTGTTGTTGAATTTCTGGACTTCACCAATTTGTTCTGATTTTCATTCTACTTTTGGGTAGCTTATGTTCTAAATTGGGTTGAGTCCCAAATATCAAAATTATAGCTTTCTTCTTAACTTTCCAACCCAACTTGAATTGACCGAATCTGAATTTTCTAGCTCTAGTCATGATTCCCCCCCCCCCCCCCAAAACCATTGCTGCTTGAAAATTTGTAGAAAAAACTACTATGTTCTCCTATTATCTGCTGCAGGTGTTTACTAAATTCTAGTGTCTTCTAGTTGAACTAGATAGAGGTTAGAATATGAAAGTCTTATAACTTTTTCTCAGCTTGTCAAAACTTCTCTGAATCAATCTTATTCGAGTTTCTATCTTCATTTATTAATTTTTCCCTAAAACTATTACAATCTGACATTTTCTATAGCAACCTTTGCAGTTTCATCCTACACAAGACATTTACAAATAAATGCCAATTTTAGGCATAATAACCAGAAATATTTAATAAATGCTAACCACATTAGCTATAAAAAATATGAATAAATGGATTTATCACTTATCTTTTACTTAAAATTGAGAGGCTAGCTCTCATATGCAATGTTATATATATTTTTAATAATAGAAAATTTACGATTGCTTTGAGAATGAGATTGTTATTATGTATGTGAACCATGTTTGGTGAGAGAAATAGCTATGCCAATAGGAGGGTGTGGAGCCACCTTTATTGATGTAATGTTACACCTACATAAAGTGGTTGTTCATAAATTAAGCCCTGATGCGAATGGCATAAGGGTAATCTGAATTTAGTCAATTCCTTTTACGGATTACATAGTTCCAAAATAAGTTACTACGCTAGTATTGTATCTATTCTAATTAGACTTGATATGATTTTGGGAAGTATAATGCTCCTTGGATTTTGTAAACTCATTTTCTTATATTTTTTTTCTCTCCCAAAATAACATGTGTTGTTCCTGAGATAGGACTCTTAGGAAGGAGAAGATAAGTTAACAATGTATCTATATTCATTTTAGGTACTATGAATTTGAGACATTTTGTAAATAAGGTTTTGGATGTAACGTATAGAACAAAGAGAAATTTGTATTTTATAATAGGATCTGGAAGTTTTTAGACTTGACAAGTGTTTTTGATAGATGTTGATCTTGCTTTGAGTCCCAAAGATTTGGTGTTGGACAAAGGTGAGGACTTGAAACAAAGTCAATTGACACCATGTCGTGTCACAATTCAGGTTGAGTGAAGCTCATTAAAGATGGTGCCTGAAATAAGAAGTCCATAGTTCAACACATTTTTATGTAGTTGATCTAATTCATATCTATGTTAGCTATCTTTACCATTTCCTATAAAATGTCAATGGCCCAAAGAGAAGCAAAAGTAGAGAACACTCTAGATATTATTAGTAGTAATTTAGGCAAACAACTGTTAAGTGAAGCTCATTAAAGCTGCTTCTGGCTAAACTAAGAATTCATAGCCTGAAGCATATTAATTAATATTTAATCTAGTTATACATATATATATATTAGCTTTCTTTGCCATTTTTGTAAAGGGCCATGGCCCTAAGATAAGAAAAGAGAAAGTAGAGACATTAATATCATGAGTAGTAATTTAGACAAGCTACTTTGCCAAATTTTATTGCCAAATAACATTAGAAGGACAAGCTTCTTTTTATTTATTAATATGCTTGCATGCATATATGCATCAACTAGCAAGCTACAGTAGCTAGGAAGGAGCATGCATAATTACTTGGCCTTGATAAGAACAAAGGGAAGGTAGTATTGCTCAACCCCATACGTCGGTATCACTCGTTACGGTAACGGCCAACGTCTTTACACGCATCGCACATCCAAGGGCAATAAACTAACTTGTAATAAGAGTCGATCTTGATTATCTTGAACTGGTTGAATGTTGTTTCAAACCCCAAGTTTCCTTCCACCCCACTAGTGTTGATTAAGTATTGCTTCTTGCTATTGGCATTCTGATTACATGGCGAGGAGTTGGAGAATTTGATGTTGAGATTGGCAAATTAATGAACCACGTCCCCTGCAGTCTTAGTTAGAGGAGTCAGCCTAACTGGCTGGCCATCGTCTACATCAAATGGCAATTGGATAACATCGAGGGGACAGCCACTTATGTTAGCCATTGACACGCCACCACCTCCAGCCCCTGTACATGCTGACACCCATGTAGTAGCTGCTATTTGTGTGAACCTCCTCACCGTTTATGTCAAGCACCGGTTTCGGTTCACCCCCCCACCCCCCCCCCCATCACCCTTTCCATTTATGTCAAGTATTGGTTTCGGTTCCCTCCCATCATCCTTTCTCGTGATTGCAGAGAGTGGCTTTGCTATGATGGCAAAGAAAAGAAAACAGAGGGATAGCACCCCAACTAACATTGTTGTCTTCATTTTATTATGATTGTAAGGAGGAAGAATTTTCCACCTATTTATAGATTCATCCCAGTTATTGGAGTGGAATGGTGGGCCATTATTATGTATCACTAGTTTATTTCTTTTTGTTTTGATAATATTTTAAATATCTAAATTAATCATTTGTCATGGGTTAGACAACATTTATTTTACCTCAAATTTAATGTACCATAAACATGGAAATATCAATGTAATAAATGCATTTTGTTTTATTTTTAGGACCCATTGATTATTTATTTAATAATATCTATTTTTTTGTTGTGATCTATGTTGTTTGTTGGTTTGCTCTCAAGGACGCAAGCTTTTCATCTTTGTTTAGGTGTTTTGCCTTGCTATTTAAAAGAAAAAATAAATGAAATAAATAAAAAACTAACTTTTTTTTTTACCACACAATAAACAAGATAATCTAAACTTTTGAATTGTCAATTTATGTTATTTTCCCAACAAGGATGCAATTTAAGTCGAATTTTTGGTGTATAGAAAATCTAATTGTTAGATATCTTCATGCTTCCAATTTTCACACAAGAAGAATCTTACTTTACTTAATAATAATAATAAAACAACAATAATAATAATAATTTATTTTCCCTGAAATTATGTAGTTAGTTATTCTTTTGGTGGTTGATTGTATTTACTTGATACTAATTAACTTCTTAATTTTTATAAAAAATGTTATTTCTTCTCGTTGAGAGAAGATTATATAATAAATATGATACAAGTAGTAAGATACTCTAATATTCGTAAAGAATAATTAATTCAAACCCATGAAATCACATTTAGAGAAGGACAGATAATATCCATTTAAAATATATAAAATGGATAATAATATCTATAAGAACTTAAAAAGAAAAAGGCTGAATAGTTGTATTTTTTCCTTGTTATAATAATTGTTTAAACCACTGATTTCTATTTGAATAAAAATACCATTATCAGAAATCAGAATGTATCCATCCTCGTATCTGTTAGACACATCTTAAATGTGTCTTACTATCTATTTGTTTGCCTTGGAAATCACATGGAAGAAGTGAATTTGATGTCTAGGAAATGACAAGAAAGTCAAAGAAGGATTTAAACGTATATGTTTAAATCTTGTTTAAGAGAGACCAAGTTACAATGATATTAAAATTATATTTCTTTGATATACTTTGAAAGATTATGATTTTTTTTTTCTAATTTCTAAATTCAAACAAAAGAAGAGTGGAAATTCCTTGCTAGGTTCACTTCAAAGGACTACCTTGATCTCTTTGTTTTCAGTTTCCCTAAGTTCTATCCATTTAATCTTCCATGTCCTAACGAGGGAGTTAAGATTCAGCTAATTCACACTCCGGAATTTTAAACCATTATTGCAAGTCTTTTGGCTAGATTAGGTCATACCGGTTCAGATTTAACTAAAGTTTAAAACTGCTTTAAGATATTCTTAATGGATCCAAGTCTTAAGCTACAATAGGTCATGTCTAGTAGGGATTGTACAAGTGTTCTTTAATCTCTTAAACCCCCCAGAAAGTCGTTGTCCTGGTCAACATGCAAGAAATGAATAACAGTAGTGACGCACTTCCAGATTTGCATTCCCCAAAGAAGTCAGATTATATGATTCTTCAACTTACAGAAACCACCAACATCAGATGTTGCGCAGAGCTTTGCCTACTTTAAAGGAGGTTTTGGCTTTAAAGATTGTGATGAAAGTAAACGTTAATCTGCCAAACTATACTGTCTTTATATGATCTCTTTTCAAGTAAGTAAAAGGAAGAATCCAAATAAACATAAATTATAGAATAACCTCAACTAGAAGTTCTGAGTCGGTCAAATAATGAAGCAAGCAAGAAAGACCAGAGCAATTTGATCCGAAGAGGGAAAAGAAGGAAAGAAAAGAGCAAAGCTATAGGGTAAAAATCGTAATTTGATTTTTCAACTTATGGAATAATCCGAATCTGATGTTATTATAGAGACAATTTCCTAATAGTGGAGGAGGTTTATTATTGATTTAAAATCTGTTTATATACGTAAGACTAGTAAATCTCAGTTCACCCGTAACCATAAAAGCAAAACTTGCACTGATCTGCTAAATTATGTTGGGTCTCTGTCTGATCACCTTTCAGGTTATTAATACAAATTGTGTTAATTGCAATAAAATAACCTCTACGAGAACTTCACAATAAATCAAAGAAAGAAATTAGCAAGAAAGGTGAAAGGAATTTGGTCCCAGGAAAAGGAATCAAAGAAAGATCATGGCTATCTGGTAGAAATCTGTCATAATCAAAAGCTACTTCACGAAAATTCAGCACGTGTTGGAAAACAAACTGTTTGTATCAATTACAATATATTTTGTTGTTTCAGGAAGTTAATAAAACAGATTTCAGTGTTAAGCGCCAATTTGTTAGGGAATAAACAATTGGTAGTTAGTTGGGGAATAAACAGTTTGTAGTTGGTAGTTAAGTTAATTAGTTGTTGATATGGTTAGGTAGTATATTTACTGATGTCTAAAACAGTTAGTAGTTAGTAGTTAAGCTAATAAGTTATTGATATGGGATAAATTTGTAATTCACTAGTTAGCTACACCTGTTGCAAAAAGTAAGATAAACAGAACATATAGGGGGACATAGCAACATATTATGATATTCTCTTGAAGAATTACTGTAGTCACGAAGTTTCCTAAGGATTGAAAAAAGAATCAATCCTGAACAGAAGGTTCTCAAGAGGAAAAGGAAGTAGGAAGACTTTAGAGGAGAGGAGAATTTCATGTGTGTGCCGGTTGTCTCCTCATTGTTCTGTTTCTCTTACTTCATACAATATACAACAACTGTAGTTAACTAATGAATTACAAATTTACCACGCATCATCAACTAACTAGCTTGACTACTACTACTAACTACTAACTATTTAGACATTAAAAAAAATAAAATATACTTAACAAAAAGAAAGAAAGGAAGATAGATAAAAATAATATTTAGAGGCGTTCAACTTTTGATATTAGAGAATTGAATTTATTATAGAAAGAATGAATTATACACTGAAAGATAATATTTTAATCAAATGATTATTTTTAAGGTAAAATTTACAACTATTTTCACTAAAACAAAAAGGAGAATATTGAAATAAAAAAATGTATTTTATTTTGATTCTTTTATTAAAGGGAAGTTTTATGAAAGTTGACTAAAACATAGAGAGGCATTATGTCCTTGATCGTTTATACACATTTGCTATGTTCTAATTTAAATTTAAACAAGATTATGATTGAACGCACTACAATTTATTTTTTAATATCAAACTTCTTTTCGGAGAAACTATTAAACTCTAATATAGGTTTTTGATTTAATCAACAAAAAGAGGAAATAAGAATAAAAATTAATATAAATAAATTAAAATTCTAGCAACAAAGGGGTATATTTATAATTATGTTGAATATGAATATATACATATATGGTAAATTTTTTTAAGGAAAAAAAGCATCAAGAAATTTAAAATGTAATAATATGTTTTGAAAAAAATGTCTTATATTTTTAGGAAGAAAAAGTTTAATAATTTAATTTTTAAATAAAAAATTTATAAAATAAATATTGTCAAATTTAGCATTCTTCAAAAATTTTAATTTAAACTTTTAAAAACTTTTTTTTTTATTGAAATATTTTAAGGCTAAATTCGCAATCCCATACTCATCCACGTGTAGTTCTGGTATAATCCATATTAGGAGTACCAACAGATAGGGTGTTCATTGTTCGGTTTAGTTTTCAGTTGATACTCAAATTTAAACTAAACTATATTTTACAGTTTATAATTTTTATAAATCAAACCAAACAAAACACGGTTTACGGTATGGTTTGGTTTCAAATCACAATTTGTGATTTACAAAATAAAATTAATTAAATTTATTATTTTATAAAAATTTAATAGAGTTTTCTTAAAAATTGGTTATCTATTTTTTTTCCAACATATTTAATTTGATAAACTCATTATTTATTAATTAACTATAGTAGTTTTACACATTTTATTATAAATATATTTATACTATTTGACAAAATTTCACTATTACTAATAGAAATTATAGTCTAAAACAGAAAAATAATCAATTATTAGAATGAATATAAATATAAAAGATAACAAAAAGAGAAATACACAAATAAATAATAAAAATACGCTATACATACAAAGATAGGATTTTTAGTTTTATATATATATAAATTATACAATTTGATTTGATTTATATAGTTTGTTTACATATATGGTAAATTTTTTTAAGGAAAAAAAGCATCAAGAAATTTAAAATGTAATAATATGTTTTGAAAAAAATGTCTTATATTTTTAGGAAGAAACAAGTTTAATAATTTAATTTTTAAATAAAAAATTTATAAAATAAATATTGTCAAATTTAGCATTCTTCAAAAATTTTAATTTAAACTTTTTAAAAACTATTTTTTTTAGTTGAAATATTTTAAGCTAAATTTCGCAATCCCATACTCATCCACGTGTAGTTCTGGTATAATCCATATTAGGAGTACCAACAGATAGGGGTGTTCATTGTTCGGTTTGGTTCGTTTTGATACTCAAATTCAAACCAAATCATACTTTATGGTTTGTAATTTTTATAAACCAAACCAAACCAAACCACGGTTTACGGTTTGGTTCGGTTTCAAACCACGATTGTGATTTACAAAATAAAATTAATTAAATTTATTATTTTTTATAAAATTTTACAGAATTTTCCTAAAAATTGGTCATCCATTTTTTTTCCAACATGTTTAATTTAATAAACTCATTATTTATTAATTAATTATAGTAGTTACATATTTTATAATAAATATATTTATACTATTTGACAAAATTTCACTATTACTAATAGAAATTATAGTCTAAAAAAGAAAAATAATCAATTATTAGAATGAATATAATATAAAAGATAACAAAAAGAAGAAATATACAATCAAATAATAAAAATATGCTATACATACAAAGATAGGATTTTTTGTTTTGTGTATATATAAACTATACGATTTGATTTGATTGATACGGTTTATCTAGACATCAAATTTAAACCAAATTGTACTATACAATTTAGTTCAACTTTTTATAATTTAATTTAATTTATGCGATGTAATCGATTTGGTTCAGTTTGTTGAACAGTCCTGCCAACATATGTGCCCGAGTATACTATCTGCAACCGCAGGCGTAGGGTCAATCCAACGTCGACTACTTTCATAGAGTGCAAACAAAGACACATCGGATGGCGCCTCTCCGGGGACAGCGTGGGTCCGGCCTTTGTCGGATTGTACACAAACTCATAGGCAGTCTTGCTTTGGCCTGCTCGCTCTTATCGCCGAGTCCTAAATTAATCAATGACACCACCCGAATAACATAGGGTATTTTTGTAAAACAAATTCTTTTTATTTTTGGTTACAATTTAAAAGTTATTAATCTGATAAATTATTTAACTTGAATCACTTTATTAAAATATTTAAATTTAAATTATTAAATAATAATTCTTAGTCTCTTATATAATTAAAAGAAAAAATAAATAAATAATTAAACTAACTTTTTTTACCACACAATAAACAAGATGATCTAACTTTTAAATGGACAATATATGTTATTTTAACCCGAATTTTAAGTGCACAGAAAATTTAATTGTTAGATATCTGCGTGCTTCTAATTTTTCATATAAGAAGAATACTTGTAAAATTTTTTAAAAAATCAGTTTTAAAATGTAAAATAAATAAAAATAATTGTAATTTTTTTAAAAAAGAAAAGGCTGAACAAGTATATTTTGTATATTTTATAATAATTGTTAAAATTATTAATTTTTATTTAAATAAAAATACTATTATCAGAAATCAGAATATTAATGTATCCATGCTAATGCATGCAGAACCCAACCGCAAGACGCGGGTTCAAGTGTGCCTTATCATTATTTGTTTGCCTCGGAAATCAAATGAAAGAAATGAATTTGATGTAGAGGAACTGACAAGAAAGTCAAGGAAGGATTAGACGCACGTTTAAAACTTTTTTAAGAGGGATCATGTAATAACCTAAATAATAATAAATTAATAAATTAAATTAAGTAGGGGTTTAATTGTGAAAATTAGAATTTGGGGGCTTAATTTGTGAAAATTAAAAGTTTGGGGGCTTGATTGGGAAAATTGGAAGGCTTGGGACTCAATTGAAACTGCTAAGGACTAAATTGAAGAAAATCAAAATTTGAGGACCAGATCTAAAGAAAACAGAAAATTTGGTCCAAATTGGTGGCGGAACTTTTGACAAGAAATTGGCTGTATTTAAGTTGCTTTTGCAGCAATTGGTGACTTATTTTGATGAGTTTTGCCTTTAAGAGCAATCCCCTCAATCAATTTGAGGTTAGAGTGAGAAAATTTAGAGAATTTTGAGCTTTTTGGCCGACGGACTTCACAGGTGGCCGACTGGCTTTTTGAGGCTTTGGAGCTTTTCTGGCTTAATTGCTCCGATTAGAAGTATTGATCGTGTTCGTCTAGCTCAGATCTATCATCCTTGGCTGCTAATCGGTGAAGGTAAGTGTTAAATTTCAGATTTTGTTAATTTTTGTCTTCCGGGTCATTACAGTCCCAATTACTATAAATTGGGTCTGTCAACCCGGTTCATCGGGTGAAGAAGACGGGACCCGGATGATCCGGGTCCCCGTGCTGGACGGTTCGGGCCATTGGGCCCAGACGCGGTTAACGGGCCAGGGAGGCCCTAGGGCTGGAGCCGCGGGCTAGCCCAAAATATATAAAAAAAAAGAGTTTTAGGCTGGGTTGGGCTTGGGCGCAGCCCAAGCCAAGCCATTGGGCCATGGCTCGAGTCGACGGCCCAAGCCGTGAACCGGCCTGAGCTAGTGGCTGAGTCGGCAGTTGAGCCGAGCCGCGAGTGAGCAAGCAGAGCAGAGCTACAAGTGAGCTAAGCCGGAAAAAAAATAATAAAAAAAAAAGTTGACTGAACCGGCCAAATTGGTTTGATCGGCCGGTTCAGTGGTCAAATGATCTCGGAATTGGGAAGTTGAACTAGTTCCGGAATCAGAAAGAAAAGATTGTAGATTGAGTTGGTCCGGAGGTTCAGGGAGGTCCGGTTCAGCTGAAAATTTAGTGTTTTTAATTGAACTGCCCCCAGTTTAAGGTAAATTAAGAGTTAATTGGCTAGTTTAGCCTTATTTTAGCCCATTTCTGATTGGTTCATAGTGGTTTCAAGGGTTTTTGGGCCTTCTAAATCTGAATTTGAGGGTTTCGTGGCCAAATCAGTTTGATTTAAGGTAGTTTTAGGCCAGTTAATGATTTTGGAGGCCTGTTGAAGCCAGTTCAAGGCTTTACAAAACTGGTTTAGTGTGGTTTGAGTATTTTTTGGGGTTTGGATGTTTGTTCTCGAGTCACGTAGGTTATGAGGATCAGAAAATGACCTCGGGATGCGTGCTAAGGTCCTAAAATGGGATTCTAGTCCGTTTTGGGTATTAGAGCCTACAAGTGGGCAAAGTTTGGTTTTGGTTTTGGTTTTGATTATATGATGTTGTGATTGTAGATCTGCCCGAGGAGACACATTTTGATCCATGAGCTGAATTTCGGTGATTTAGATTTCTATTTCTATTCTGGACTGTGAGTGATAATACTTACTCTATACATGTTTGATTTATTCTAGTTTTGAAATGATTGATGTGATATGACTTTCTAATTGAAAAGGTAAAATTTGGGACATGTATTCGTTTATTTTGAAATTATAGTGAGTTATTTGAAATTAGATGTTTAATTGAAATTCATGCCTCTATTATGATTATTTTCTGAAAATTTATGTCGAGAGTTATTCTGATTCTAATTGTGATTCTGATTCTGATACGGGATGCCAGGGGCTTAGCCGGCAGACAGTGGGTTGCATAGCATGCAGGGAGTGCCCTGGGTCTAATGATATGATATATGTGATTCTAGTTCTGATATGGAATCCTTATATAATTCTGATATGATATGTGATATGTGATTCTACCGACATGATACGCTCTGTCGTGATTATGATATGAGAAGATACTTCCATATGACTAAATTAGTAAATTGTGCTTTTGAGAGTATGAGGCATAGTTTATGACTTGTCTGGTGATTTGATTAAGTTACTCACTGTATACTTATACGTATGGTTTTGGCACACTTTACGATGCATGTTCCTGCATGACTAGAGTCTGTATTATCATTCACTGGGTTTTGCGACTTATCCTTTTATTTTTTCAGATCATAACGAGAGTTCGCATTTCTGATCGAGTTGTTCGTTTCTTGCTAAGTCGAAGTTGATGTGCGGCTTGATGTTTTATTGTTATGTACTTGTACTCTAGAGTTGCTCCTGCTATTTCTTAAATAGGATTGTGATGTAATTGAGATATTATGTTATTTGACATTTGTGGGTTTGTATTATGTTTCGGATCAGGGCTTACTAAGGTTGGAGTGCCAGATTTAGTGTTGGTCACTTACCCGGGTTGGGGTCTGACAAGTTGGTATCAAAACTATAGGTTATTCTGAGGATTACAGGGAGCGAGGTTCTTTGATAGTGCTTTTATTATGAGGATAAGGGCCCCATTTTCATAATTGAAGGACTGCTGAAGACCTTTTAGGGTGTGTTTAGCACTAGCTTTTTAATTCCTTTGAGTGCCCGATTTCTTCGTTATCCTTTTGATCCTTGTATTTTGCATTTAGATGGACTTGTCGGATGACGAGCATATATTTTTTTTTCTGTGACCATAGATTTAGGGGCGTTTGTAGATTCCATGGATGGATCAACCCCTCATCTGACTGAGGTGGACGATAGGGTAGATGGTGTGGAAGGATGATGAGGCAGGCCCGAGATTCGGCTGCAGGAGTGGGTTTGGCTAGGTTGACTGATGTGATAGTCAGATTGATGATGGACATCTAGGGTTTATAGAGGATAGTGGTAGAGCTCATCAGGAGTGGTACTAGCGAGAATCAAGGGCCGGCATCAGTTGGGGGACAGCTAAGTACTATTGCTCCCGAAGGGGCGGTGGCTAGGCCGCTAGCCCCAATTAGTTTGCGGGTAGGCACTCCTATTGTTTCAGTGACGACAACCCTAGTATGTCGGCAAACGAGGAGAGGACTAAGATGAGAGGATTATTTTGTGGCAGATTCAGCTTGAGGCGGAGATTATTGCCTCACAGTCATCAACGGTCAAGAAATAGAGGTTCTTTTAGCATATAGTTGTCGATCGATGTACATACATCTGGCGATTGAAGTTCAGCCGGCACATAGGTTGTGATTTGTTATGGATGTGGCCAGTAGGGCCATGTGATTCAGAGTTGCCCATTTTTTCGGGACACTACCCGAGTGACAGGAGCATATTACTGATGTGGCAGTTGGGCCATGTGGTTAGAAACTGCCGTAAGAGGTTACCCGGTGCTAGGAGCTTGTTATCGTTGTAGACAGCTGGGATATATAATGAGGGATTGTTTGCGTTTATCAGAGACTATTTTGGCAATAGGTGCCACATCACAGACTAGGGGACAGATTGGTGCGGAGCTGTCAGGCTCACCTGATCAGGGAATAGGTGGTAGAGATGGGAGTAGAGGACAGGCAGAGTAGATACTTTGACTCAACAAGACGCTCAGGCATCCAACACAGCGATTACAGGTATGAGTTTAATTTGTTTCTAGAAGCCTATGCATGATTGATTTTAGTTCTACTTATTCGTAAATGTCAGCAAATTTCTCAGCTTGATTTGGTAGATAGCTAGAATTGTTACGGCATCAATTTTTACAGCGACTTTGATGTGAGAGTTAGTCTAGGTGACTCAGTTATGTAGGCTTTGTTCGACTATATTGGAGTTGATTTTGGTAGAGTTTGATTGACAATGTATTATGCCATATAGACTGTCATTATAAGATAGTGAGATTTGAAATACTAGGAGAGACGGCGTGTGTTTACTAAGGAGATAGAGTTTGCATTGATCTGTTACTTGGTACATAAGTGATTTTCATTCCTTAGTATTGTATTGCTCCAGCAGAGCTTAGGAAGCTTAAGGAGTAGTGGCAGGAGTTGTTGGATCGAAGGTTTGTTAGGATGAGTATCTTCCTTGAGGAGTACCAGTATTGTATGTCAGGGAAAAGATGGATTTTTCCAAGACTACTTTCAAGATTCAGTATAGGTATTTTGTGTTATGTCTCTTAGGTTGACAAATGCACTTGTGGCTTTCATGAATCTGATGAGTATTGTGTTTTAGTCCTCTCCAGATAAAATTGTGATTGTTTCAGTAACGATAATTTAGGGTACTCAAAGAATGGGGATGAGCACAAGATGCACTTATGAGAAGTTTTGTGAACTTTGAGAGGTCATTGGTTATGTATTAAACCCTTGAAGTATGAGTTCTAGAGTGACAGGATGGCCTTTTTGAGACACACAATATTGAGTGATGGGATTATTATTGATTTTCATAAGATTTAGACTATATAGCAGTGGCTGAGATCTACAACTGTCACAAAGATCTGTAACTTTGGATATGGCTAGATTTTGCTATTGTTTTATACATGATTTTTTTTTTCAAAAGAGCCGTGTCTTTGATTAGATTGAACCAGAATAGGGTCAAGTTTCAGTGATTAGGTGTATACGAGGAGAGCTTTCAGAAGCTTAAGGATTGTTTGACTACTGCATTTATGTTGGTGTCACTCTTAGAGACAGGTGGATTTTCAGCGTACAGTAATGTCTCTCGAGTGGGATTAGGCGGTTTGTTGGTGCAACATGGACGGGTGATAGCTTATGCCTCCACGATCTGGAGTTAGTAGTAGTGGTCTTCGCATTGAAGGGTTGGAGGCATTGCTTGTACGGGGAGCCTTGTGAGATTTTTACGAATCACTAGTGTTGAAATATATATATATATTTTCGAGTAGAAGGACTTGAAACTCAGACAGTGGAGACTGACCAGGGTTTTTGAAAGATTATAGCTGTACCATACATTATCACTCCGACAGGGCGATTGTGTTCACCGACATTTTGGAGTTGGAAGATTGTAGGAAGCTTGGCCTATTTAGTTCTAGGAAGACGATCTTTGATCGCAACCTTATACAGTTTGGAGGATGATAGAGTACAGTTACAGGTGGAGGACACCTGTCGATTGTAGGTTTGATTGCAGTTATAGCCATCTTTGATCGACAGTATCAAAGAACGATGACAGGTTGCATATTCTGAGGGGTGATGTATGAGCTAGTAGGACCACTGAGTTCGAGGTAGACTTTGATGGGGTTTTGTAATGTGGAGGTCGATTATTTGTGTTTGATGTGGATGATTTGAGGAGTATGATATCAATTGAAGCACACAGTTCTTGATATTCTAGCCATCCTGGTACCAATAAGGTATATCAGGATTTGAGATGGTTTTACTAGTGGAAGGGGATGAAAGAAGATGTAATAGATTTTAATTTGAGATGCCTAACTTGTTAATAGGTTAATACTGAGCACTAAAGGCTTGCAAGGCTACATTAGCAGATAGAGATACTAGAGTAGGAGTAAGAGGGCATCATTATGGATTTCATGACTGGATTGTCCTGTACCATTGGGGGGTTTTTTACTTCATATGGGTTATTATGGATCGATTGACTAAGACTGTGCGTTCCTTCTAATTAAGACTAGTTACAGTGTATTGCAGTGTGCCAGCTATACTTGGATGGGATTGTGTGATTGCACGAGATGTTTCCATTTATCATATTTAATACAGGATTCCAGTTTAGGCTCTAGTTTTGAAAAGTATTTCAGGAGGTCTTGAGGACTTGGGTGGATTGAGTACAGCATTCCATCCTTAAACTGACGGTCACTCAAAAGAACTATACAGATATTGGAGGATATGTTACGGGCTTGTGTCTTAGACTTTGGAGGCAGTTGGAGTTAGTATTTACCGTTAATAGAGTTTGCGTATAACAACAGCTATCAATTCAGTATACATATGGCCCATTTGAGGTATTGTATGGCCGATGGTGTCGGTCACCAATCAGTTGGTTTGAGGCTGGGAAGTCAAATTATTGGGACCAGATTTGATTCGGGACGCAGTGGATAAAATTCAATTGATTAGAGAGAGGCTGTATGTTGGCACAGAGTAGAGAGAAGGCTTATGTGGATTACTGATGTTGCCCCTTAAAATTTGTGGTTAGAGATCACGTCTTTCTGAGGGTTTCTTCGATGATGGGCATGGCCAGATTTGGTAAAAAAAGGAAACTTAGTCCCCGTTATATTGGTCCGTATGAGATATTGGATCGAGTTGGAGCTGTAGCATATTGTTTGGTTCTTCCTCCGAAATTGTCGATGGTACATCCTGTATTTCATATTTCTATGTTGAGAAAGTATGTACCATATTCATAGCATTTGATTCCATCACAAGATATCAAATGCGTTCAGATTTGTCATATAAGCAGAAGCCAGTGGCTATATTTGACTGACAGATGAAGTGGCTTCGCTCGAAGGATATACCTTTTGTAAAAGTACTTTGAAGAAGTCAGACCTCACAAGAGGTTACTTGGGAATCTAAGGAGATTATGCACAGGAAATATCTGCAATTGTTTGGTATGTGACTTATTTCTCTATTTTAAAATTCGGGGACAAATTTTAATGAGGGGGAGGATTGTAATAACCCAAATAATAATAAATTAACAAATTAAATTAAGTAGGGGCTTAATTGTGAAAAATTAGAATTTGGGGGCTTAATTTGTGAAAATTAAAAGTTTAGGGGCTTGATTGGGAAATCTGGAAGGCTTGGGACTCAATTGAAACTGCCAAGGACTGAATTGAAGAAAATCAAAAATTGAGGACCGGATCTAAAGAAAACAGAAAATTTGGTCCAAATCGGTGGCCGGAACTTTTGATAAGAAATTGGCGTATTTAAGCTGCTTTTGCAGCAATTGGTGACTTATTTTGATGAGTTTGGCCTTTAAGAGCAATTCCCCTCAATCAATTTGAGGTTAGAGTGAGAAATTTTAGAGAATTTTGAGCTTTTGTGGCCGACGGACTTTACGGGCGGCCGACTGGCTTTTTGAGCTTTTTGGGGCTTTTCTGGCTTCATTGCTCCGATTAGAAGTATTGATCGTGTTCATCTAGCTCAGATCTATCGTCCTTGGCTGTTGATTGGTGAAGGTAAGTGTTAAATTCAGATTTTGTTAATTTTTGTCTTCGGGTCATTACAGACTAGATTACTATAAATCGCGTCTGTCGACTTGGTTCGTCCGGGTGAAGAAGACGAGACCCAGATGATTCGGGTCCTCAAGTTGGACGGTTTGGGCCATTGGGCCCGGACGCGGTTAACGGCCAGGGAGGCCCTCAGGCTGGAGTCGTGGGCCAGCCCAGAAATTAAAAAAAAAATAAAAAAAGAGTTTGGGGCTGGATGGGCTTGGGCCCAACCCAAGCCAAGCCATTGGGCCATGGCCGAGCTGATGGCCCAAGTCGTGAACCGGCCCGAGCTGGTGGCCGAGCCGAGCTGAGCTGAGCCATGAGTGAGCCAAGCCACAAGTGAGCTGAGCCGGGAAAAAAAAAAGTTGACTGAACCGACCAAATTGGTTTGACCGGCTGGTTCAGTAGTCAAACGACCTCGGAATTGGAAGTTGAACTGGTTCCAGAATCAGAAAGAAAAGATTTAGTAGATTGAGTTGGTCCGGGGGTTTGGGGAGGTCCGGTTCGACTAGAAATTTAGTATTTTTAATTGAATCGGCTTGGTTTAAGGTAAATTAAGAGTTAATTGGCTAGTTCAGCCTTATTTTGGCCCGTTTCTAACTTATTCATAGTGGTTCCTAGGGTTTTTGGGCCTTCTAAATCTGAATTTGATGGTTTCGTGGCCAAATCAGCTTGATTTAGGTAGTTTTAGGCCAGTTAATGATTTTGGAGGCCGGTTGAAGCCGGTTCAAGGGCTTTGCAAACTGGTTCAGTGTGGTTTGAGTATTTTATGGGGTTTGGATATCTATTCTCGAGTCACGTAGGTTATGAGTATCGGGAAATGATCTCGGGATGCGTGCTAAGTCCCAAAATGGGATTCTAGTCCATTTTGGGTATTAGAGCCTGCAAGTGGGCAAAGTTTGGTTTTGGTTTTGATTATATGATGTTGTGATTGTGGATCTGCCAGAGGAGACACACTTCGATCCGTGTGCTCAGTTTCGGTGATTCGGATTTCTGTTTCTATTCTAGACCGTGAGTGATAATACTTACTCTATGCATGTTTGATTTATTCTGGTTTTTAAATGATTGATGTGATTTGATTTTCTAATTTGAAAAGGTAAAATTTGAGACATGTATTCGTTTATTTTGAAATTACAGTGAGTTATTTGAAATTAGATGTTTAATTGAAATTCATGTCTCTATTATGATTATTTCTTAAAATTTATGTCGGAGTTATTCTGATTCTGATAAAGGATGCCAGGCACTCAGCCGGCGAACGGTGAGTTACCATAGCGCGCAGGGAGTACCCTGGGTCCAATGATGTGATATATGTGATTCTGGTTTTGATATGGGATCCCTATATGATTCTGATATGATATGTGATATGTGATTCTGCCGACATGATACACTCTGTCGTGATTCTGATATGAGAAGATACTCCTATATGACTAAATTAGTAAATTGTGCTTTTGAGAGTATGAGGCATATTTTATGACTTGTCTAGTGATTTGATTAAGTTGCTCACTGTATACTGATATGTATGGTTCTAGCACACTTTACGATGCATGTCCTAACATGACTAAAGTTTGTATTATAATTTATTGGGTTTCGCGACTCATCATTTTATATTTTTCATATCATAACGAGAGTTCGCATTTCTGATCGAGTTGTCTGTTTCCTGCCAAGTTGAAGTTGATGTACGGCTTGATGTTTTATTGTTCTGTACTGTACTCTAGAGTTGCTCCAATTATTTCTCAGACAGGATTGTGATGTATTTGAGATATTATGTTATTTGACATTTGTGGGTTTGTATTATGTTTTGGATCAGAGGCTTACTAGGGTTGGAGTGCTAGACTTAGTGCCGGTCACATACCCGGGTTGGGGTGTGACAGATCAATTTACAATGATATTAAAATTATATTTCTGTGATATGCTTTGAAAAATTATGATTTTCTTTTTATTTCTAAAACCAAACGAAAAACGAGCGGGAATTGCTTGCTTTTTCTCATACTTTAGACTGTTATTCTGGTAACTAATACATTCCGCAGAAGGGTTTCAAAAAGTGTCTCAGGTCTTTACTTACATAATCAATAGAACATCAAGTAGATAAGCTATCCCATTCAAGATAGTGAAAAATGAAAATGTAAATGAGAATTGTGAAAAAATATATTTGTTAACTACTTTAAAATGGAAATACTGATTGTCTAAAAAATGAAATTCTATCAAATGAAGAAATTTGAATTATATCACAAGAGTTATGGAATTCAAATTTTATTTCATGACTTGCTTATATGATTAGCATACTACTCAGTACATTTTTAACTAATATATATACATTATATATATATAATTTTTAATCTTTTAATTTTTTTAGTATGTTTATTAATATATTATAAGTTAAAATTTATTCAATTTTTAAATTTTCTAATAAAGGGTGTTTTTTTTTGAATAATTTTTTTATTTCTTATTTCTATTTCAGTATAACAAACATAATGATAAGATATAATTTTTATTTTATCAGTGCGTACTAAATATACTATGAAATTTTTCATTTCATTTCCTTTTCATTTCATAAATAATTATTTTATCGTATCACGTACAACTTGAATTTTTGGTGAAGGGGTTGGTTGCAAATTGATTGATTGAGAGTAGAAGATAGGTAACTTAGCACATGTTCTAGAACTTATCATTTTCGTGTTCCACATAGATGCACGTTAAACATGATGGGAATAGAAGTTGTGAACATCGCGTACTTAATGCTTACGGTAAGAAAATTAGATTGGGTGTGTATTTATTTAAGGGAGAAATGAACACAATCTAGATTATGTGTTATTATGAGCGGTGCAGATTTTTTCATTAAAAAGCCGATTAGGAAAGATTTGATGCAATAATTTAGCAGGGTTGAACCATTTATTAAAAGCAATACTAAATGGTCAAGTACTACAAGAAAATAGTAAATTTTTCAGAGAAAAATATCGTCAAAAAATTTTATTTTGGAAGATAATTGTAATAACTCAACATGTATTAATCAAAAATATTTAAATTTAAATTATTTTGTAATAATTTTGAATAATTTTATATAAACATAATATTATATTAAAAAATTAACGTGAAATGAACATCATAACAAATTTTTGAATGAACAATGATCTATCAGATAATGATGCATCAAAAACAGTTTTCCATGGACTTATTTGATGGTTTAAAATTATCACCAAAACTGTTAGAAATGATAACCAGGTCAATTGCAAACGAGTCTCGTCAAATCCAAAATCACACCGTAGGATGCTGCCTTTTTAGGCAGACCATGGGCTTTCCCGAGTGTTACTGTTCATTGGAAAGCTTTTTAATTTATTGTTTTTCCTTCGTCAAAATTTTTGTCTCAAAAATACCTTGACAGACAGGGTTAGTTGGGAATTTTTTTTTAATTTTTTAATTTCTCACTTTTTCAATGGACCTAGTCCATGGAAATAGTTTCTAATAATGTCCATAGGAAATTCTTGAATTTTTTAAACTAATTTTTTACTATTACCTGTGGAATTTTTGGTCAAAAATTGAGGCAAAATTTTTTAAAATTTTAAATTATTTTTATATATTATTTATGCAAAAAATTTTATATAAATAACTAACTATTATTCAAATAATTAATATGTCCAAATATTTAAAATTTTATATAATTAAACAACTAAATATTCAAATTTAAGCATACAAGTCTAGAATAATCAAATGGAAAAAAAAATAGAGATAGTATCAAATCATGAGTAAAATATCTAATGCTCCTCCTCAAACTCAGTCCTTTGAACATCCGACTCATGCATATCTACAGGAACTCGTGGAGGTATGCTATGTGATGATATGGAAGGCCGACACTCCAACCTTCCTATACTTGCCATCATTTTTTTGAATAGTATACATTCTCCCACTTTCTCCTATACCGCTTCTTCCCACCTCTTTTGACTTAGCTCCTCGTTCAACGCCTGCATCCTCACGGTCATCTTAACAAGCTCTTCTGCTATCTATGTGGAGGCGAACGCAGCAGATGAGCCTGAGAATGAGTATCCTCCTGAATGAGAAGCCGATCCATATATATGGCCCTTCATTCTTCCTCCAACACACCTCGTCTAAATATCTGTCAAGAATGAGCCTGGCAATCACTAGAGTCCCTACATCCCCAGCTAAGCCTAAGAAGACAGAGCTTCCTGAAAACTATGACGTAAGTCACTGTATGCACATATACAATTAATAAGAGTGACCAGGAAGAAGCACGGACCAACGGAGAAGCAACGAATGAAGAAGCAGTTGGTTGGGGACACAAGAGACAAGAGGGATGATGACAGAAGGGAGAAGAGGATAGTCGAAACAGCCATAAGAGAGAAGAGAGTAGCAACAGAAGCCAAAAGAGGGTCGACCGATGATAGAAGGGAGAAGGGAGACGGCCAGCCATAGAAGAGAAAAGAGAGATGGCGATAGAAGGGAAAAGAGAATTGTAGACAAAAGGGGGGACAATTTGGCCAAATGAAGAGTTTGGCCTAAATTTGGGGGCCTAAAAAAGATGTTTCTAATAGACAAGTGCATCGAAAACTCCATTGAAAAAATTAGGATTGAAATTCAAAATGCCGCTTAAATAACTGACAAATAACCAACTTTCTGATAGACAACAATCGTCGAAAATTTTATTTTTTTTTTTAAAAAGATGTTGGAAATTTTATTTTTTTAAAAAATTAATTATTATTATTATTATTATTTTGCATTTCAGACAAATAGTGTTTGTCGAAATTTTATTCTTTAATTTTTTTTTTCATTTTCATTGGTATTTTCCTGCCATTTTTCTGATAGGATTATCAATTCAAACACTTAATTCGCGCCTTTCCTATTTTCCAAATAGAAAGTCCGTTGAAATTTCAACATGAAGTTGTCCACTGAGAAAAGTTCACAAGAGCTTCGACTTTTTTCTTGTAGTGAAGATTGAAAAACAGTATATATTGAAAGGAAACTTAAATGGTGCAACCTTAATAATTATGGAATTGCATTATTTTTTTGGAACTCCATAGCCATGTTAAGTTTGCCTTGAAATTTGTGGTATTTTTATGTCAATACTTTTCTCAAGTTTGCTGCTTGAAAACTTGTTATCTTCGAAGTACTTAAAAATTCAAAATATTCGGCCCGTTGTGGTGCTTGGACTTTAGCATAGGAGTTGTCCATGCATGCTGACACACATGTTCAGTTGTATCATAATTATTTATTTGATCTTGGACACGCCAAAGTCACATGAAAGAAATGTAGTGCCCTAGAATTGGATGTTTAGGACATGACTAGAAAGTTAATTAAGGATCAAACGTATACGTTTAAAACTTTTGTAGGAGAGATCAATTTACCTAAAAATATTGAGATTATATTTTTTTAATATGCTTTGGAGGGGTGTGATTTTGTCTAATGCCTGTTTGAGGCAGCTACTGCTTTAATAATTCATGCCTGTTACGTCATATTAGTCATAAGTTTTTGCTAGGTGGAGGGGTTGGTGGGAAGTTTGATTGACAGAGGGTAGAAGTTAGGTGCTTAAGCTCACAATCTACAACTTCCTTTTCATGATCAATATAGATACACATGAAACGTGCCTATATATATATATATATATATAATTTGGCAATTTTTAGGTCTGAAAATTTTAATTAATCTTCAATTAGATATTATCTCTATCTGAATTGGTGTCATGTAACTTAAGGGTAAAAGATAAGTCCTGTGGTAAGTGTAAAACGTTGATAGGCCTAGGATAGAATAATATTTAGGAGATGGTTAATAAAAATTTTTAAATTTAAAAATTTTTAAATTATGACATTCTTGTCTAGAATTATATGTCTGTGGCATCAAGTTCATCCCAAAACATAATTAATAATAAAGAATAAATTTTTCAAAATACAGAACAATCAATTAATAACTAGGATATTCCTAGAGTCCCAGTACGAGAAATTTACAAAATCAAATCTTTTCAATTTTTGTCTGATTATTGAATCAAAACTGTTGAACAAACATACCTTTACAAAGTCAATGTCAAACAATTAAATTATTAGACCAAAAAGCCATCCAAAAAATAAAACAAAAATATTAATATATTCATTTTGGCTTAGTCCAAATTGTAATCAAACCACTTACTAGGAGTGTTCTAAATACAGCAATCATACTCCATCTAAAAGATAAAAGACATTTAAATTTCAAAAATTCCTTATTAGGACTTGTTGAAATTAGCCTTTACAATGGTCCTGTTTATTTCAACTATTTTCCAAACTTTTCTGTTTCTCTTAGAGACCTAGGAGTTCTCAATGCTTTAATACTTAAAATACAATCTTTTGGTTATAGTATGAAATTAGGCGATATGCCTTTTGCACTTGTTTATAGAATCCATTACAAAATCATGACTACAATCTTAGACCCTTTAACAAAAACTACTAGCCCCAAAAATGCAATAATTCTTTTTCAGCCTCAACAAGGGAATTCATGTTACATTCCAATCCAAGTGGGCATGTATAAGTTGCACCCATGCATTGCATATTCATGCATCACCTTATAACTTTATGTATGTCATCTTTACATGCATTATATAAATACTAGTGATCATAGGATTAAGTGAAGATTTATATAAAATTTTAATTATGAAAAAAAGAAAGAGTGAGAAGAGAATAATTAAGGGATTTGGAAAGTTTATATGATATAATAAAAAAAAGAAATATTTAAATAAATCATAATGAGGTTCTTATAGAAAAACTCTAAGAATTTGACACTTAAGAAACTAAGACAAATAGTTTTTAAACTAATTTTGTAAATAGGTTGCTTAAATTAAGAGATATGTATGAAGATATTTTTGGCAAGGGGGAATTTGAAATTTAACAAAGGAGGGCTTTTTTTGTAATTTTCTTTAAAAAGGGGTGCCTCATATACGTAGAAGTGGCTTGCATTTGTTCCAGATCCATCTGGACAGCCCGTGTAAGAGAGAAAATAGAAGAGAAAAAAAGAAAGAAAAGAGAGAGAGAAGGAAGGAAAAAAGAGGAGAAAGGTAAGAAAATCAAGAAAACTTTGTAAATTGCTTAAAATTTGTGTGAAATTTTTGTATATCATGAATTGGGTTACAATTTAATCTCATTTAATTTGCTTAAAACCCTATTTTAAACTGCTACTGGGTTGCTGAAATTTTGCTGAAAACTGAAATCCGTGAGGTGAAGGAGTTGAATGATTTTGTTACTTTTAGGGAGACTTGGTAGAAAAGTTGTGCTGGAAAAATTTCTGAAATTCTGTGGGTAGTTTTGATTCTTAGTTGCTGTGTTTGATGCTAGAAACAGGGGAAAATAGAGGATATTGTGTTGGGGTGAAGGAAGGAGAAGATGAAACAAGAAAGATGAAGAAAGCAAAGCTGGAACTGGAATTGGAGAGGAGGAGGTTGAGCAGAAAATTTTTCTGCAGAGAAGCTTGTTGTGCTGAATTTTCAGGGGCTTAGAGTGAGTTAAAAATTAAGTTTAAAGTGTAGTTTATATGATGATCAACCTAACTTAGGAAAAGAATTGAAAGAAGACACAAATTAAGCTCAAATTATACAAAACTCAAGTGGTGAAGTCATGAAGGTGTGCAGAAAAAAACTGCAGAGCAGAAAAAAATTTCTGCAGTGAAAATTCTGCAGGGTTCTATGGGTTGCAAGAAATTCCTAGGGCTGGAGTGAGCCTAAAACCAGGTTTAATGGTTAGCCTAGATGGTGGTTAATCTAACTTGAAGAGGAAAATTTAGGAAATTAAGAATTTACCTCAAAACCATGCATAGCTTAATTAGTACACAAGAGAGGATGTGCAGGAAAATTTTTGACAGAAAATTTCTGCAACTTATCTATGTTGGCTGAACCATTTTAGAGGGCAAATTCTGTTCTAAACCAAGCTAGGTAAGTGGTTTAAGAGATGGACAATCCAATTTAGTAAGAAAACATTAAAAAAGGCCCAAATTTGGCATAAAAACTAAATTTACCCAACTAAGAAAACCTTGCTATAAGTGCAGAAAATTCTTCAAGCAAAAATTCTGATTTTGGAAGAGAACTTTGGGGGAGTGGTAAGCCTCATGTGGGGCATAAGATAGAGAGTAGAAATTGTTGTCCCAAAAGGCAACCCAAGAGGGGGGTGAATTGGGTTTTTATCGCGGAAGCCAAGTGTGTAAAAACAATAAAAATATATAAACTAATACAATTCACCCAATAATAAATATAAAACAATTTCAAGTAAAGTTAAGAGAGTAGGGATAAGAGATGCAAACTCTTTTATAGTGGTTCGACTTGCTACCCAAGTCTACGTCCACTCTTCGAGCTCCAACTAGCCGAGGTTCCACTAAGTCTCTTGCACTTGACGGAGGCAAGAAATCCCGAGTACAAACAAAGTCCCTTGCACTTGGCAGAGGCAAGAAATCCCGATTACAAAGCCTTTGATTCGGTGAGCTTCAAACACCAATACAAGTAGAAATGAAGATGAAGTAGAAATGTAGCAATTCCTCTTAAGTAGGATTAGCTACCACTCATGTACAAAATGATCTCACTTCAAAGAGGCACTCTCATGAATAAAACAATTTCCTCTATGCACTCTTTGATCTAGTAACAAACAATATAGCACAAAGAATTAGAGAGAGAGATTGAAGAGGCTTTGAGAGCTTATTGTTGTATGCTTCTCCCTTCAATCCATGCTCCTTTTATAGGCAAAAACACCAAAGAGACGTTGGCCTTTGTGGAAGACAAAATCATTTCTCAACAGTAACTGCACATTGGCTCGATTCAAAAATTCAAATAAAATGGCTCCGATCATTAAAAAATTCTTAAAATATTCTTGAATACTCCTCATTGAGTCTATTTTCAAATGCAAAAAGAATAATTCAATTATCGTGCACCGTTTGAGAGAAATCATCAAATCTTCAACGACATGCCAGACTGTAAAATTGCTTTTGTCAAAAGTTGTTGGCCAAGTTCAAAATTGTCTAGAAATTTGAATTTGTATTAAAAAATAACAAATTATATATATTTGAAAAGCTTATAATGTCTACTTTCATTCAAATTTGGATTCGTGTGAATTTGACTTTTATATTTTGAGATATTGTAAAAATATTGTAGTATACTCATTTTGTCTGCTAACAGTGCAACTCAGCAGAATGGCCCATTTTGAAAAATTATATCTATCAAACTATAAGTGTAAAACGTGCAAATAATATATGCATTTAAAGCTCAACATTTTTACTTTACAAATAAAATTAATTTAGAATTTTATTTATATTATAAGTTATATTTTACTAATTAAAACTAATATCGTGCAGATTTCAAGAAAGACTTTTTCAGAAAATAATATGTGAGATTGATATAATAAACTGCTTTAATACAAAAGAATATATATGATGAATTATATATAAAAATAAAGATATTTGAGTGTAGTTTCATATAAAATTGACTTTATAATTTTTTGACTTTTCTATAGTAAGATATAGTTAATTTACTACACACATGTCTAATATGACAGCTTCACAATTTAGTACATGTAATGTATGTAGTTAAATAATAATCTTAATATTATAAATTGTCCATATTATTCATTATATAAATATACATAATAATTTTAATTTGTTTTGCCATTATCAAAATAAATATGAAACCTTGAGGCTATAGAAATATGGGACAAAAGCATGGACATAAGTTAAGAAAGAAATAAGGGCAAAGAGGTCAATAACTTTGAGTTTTAGCCTCTTAGATAAGTGTTAGCATTTTTTTCTAGCAAATTAAGATATTGAAGAAATGATTTATGACTTGTAAAGAGCTCTTAAAGAAATTAAAAATCTAAGCATAATTAAGCTAAGAAAGAGATTAAGGATGATTTTCAAAGAAATAAAAACATGAAGAGTAATTAGGAGCGCAATTCCAAAGTCAAGTAGAATTTAGAGCATCTAAAACTTTTGGCATGCATTGCATCATACACCTACTTTACTTATGTTTGCATCTTCTCCACTTGTAAATGAAGGAGACCAAGCCGAGCCTGATACTGGTCGGACAGATCCCACCAGTCATCCATAGAGCTTATCTACACTGTGAGTGGCATATCTTCTAAACTTAGAATTTTTTTTTTTTTTTTTTTTATAAAATGCATGTTTTATGACAGTTATAAATTGTTTTATAGAGCATGGATGTATTTTATTATGAAAGCATGGAAATAGAGTGTCTATGTTTTGAATTCCAATATAATTGTAGATTTTATGATTTTGTGAGATTTTGGTACTTTGGCACTCAGACTGAGAATGTTGGGCAGCCATCTGGGGCAGGTGGCAGATCTACAGTCTAGATTATGACATTGAACGTAGTGGGGTCTCAGATACCGTAGACTGTGTCAGTCTGACCTGGAGTGGTGACCCATGGTGCAGGTTACACAGTGTAGTAACGTCCAACATATTTTGCCTGAGTATGGGCCAGACTTTATTTTATGTTTTACTACCCTCAGACATTGTCAGTTGTGCACATCTGATCAGAGCTCTATGTTATGTAGTACATGATTATGATGTTTATGCCTCTTTTATGCTCTTTTGTTTTTATGAACATTATGGTGAACTCAAAAAATAAAGCAGATTTTTTGTGATGTTTTACTCATGTATTTTTATGATTACTCAGGCTTTTAACCATGTTTATATATATGTTATTATGAAATCTTCTCTGTTTCCGCTAAGTTTAGGCGATGTGCCATTCACTGGGACTTTAGTTCTCATACTATTTTATTTTTGCAGTGTCAGACTGATCATTGTAGCTCATCACCATTTGCCGAGCATCTGCACCTAGTTTCACATCACACTAGTGGAGGTGGGCCAACAGGATCTTTTTGGAACTAATTAGTAATAATACAATTTTGTAGTAATTTTGTAGTCATACCATAAGGAAGATAAAAGGGATTGTATTTTGGGATGTTGTTTACCAGTTTGTTATTATTGGGGTTCATCAGTAGAGGCTTAATCATTTAAATGGGGTATGCTTAGTTTGTGTATGTGATTTATTATGGCTGCTGCATAAGCAGAGTAAGTGTTTAGGAATGTGAGATTATTTTACTGCTCAGTAGTATATTTTAGCACATAAATGCCATAGGTTACAGGTTTTACAGGTCAAGTTACCCTAGCAGATATGATGAGGGGTCATAGTGGTCGGCATGCTGCCGGATTTTAGACACCGGGAGGTGTTGGCCACTGCCCCGCTATCATGTGTCGCGTGGGTAATTTAGGAAGGGTGAGGTGTGACAGTTAAAGTGGTATCAGAGCAAGCATTACAGTTTAGGTCCATGCATAATATTTACTTAGATGATTCTATTCTAATCTACAGGGTTTGTGATTTTGTAGCAACATGGCACGTACGAAAGGTAGAGGTAGGAGTAGGCCACGCAGAGTGCAAAGTTTTGGCCAGCCTCCTAGGGATATCACGAGCACCGCATCATCTACAGCATTAGGAGAGGTGAGTCCTCTATAGGCACACACTAGCCTTCTTGGAGACTTACCCCCTCCGGAGACTAGTCCATCGGGTCCCCCACCGCCAGTGATCATTATTCCACCATTCCTCCTCCACCACGCATTGCTCCAGTGCCACCAGCTCTTTCAGTTACACCGGAGCTAGTGACCATGATAGCTCAGGCCGTTGGTGCTGCTTTGGCCTCTAGTTCTACTACCTCGAGCCTAAGTCCGAAGAAGAAGAGATTGTTGCGAGGGCCCGTAAGCTAGGGGCAACAGAGTTTTTCGAGACCATTGATCCACTTCAAGCAGATGAGTGGATCCAAGAGTTGGAGCACATATTTGATCTGTTACGTTGCCCCGAGGATCAGCGAGTGCAGTATGCCACGTTCTTGTTTCGAGGTCGGGCTCGCCAGTGGTGGATAGCTTATAAAGTCAGGTAGACAGCAGGCACGGTTATCAGTTGGACAGAATTTAAAGTGAATTTGAAAAGCAATATTTCCTGCCTATTTATCAAGATCCGAAACAGATGGAGTTTATGAATCTGAAGCAAGGTAATATGTCAGTGGTAGACTATGAAGCAAAGTTCACAGAGTTATCCAGGCTTGCTCTGACATTTGTAGCAAATGAAAAGGACAAGTGTAGATTATTCGAGAAAGGGCTCAGATGGGAGATTTATGCAAAGACTAAGATGCAGAGACCCACTTCATTCGCTGATTTGGTGGAGTATGCTATACAGGCTGAGGAGATAGATATGGGATTTGCTCGTAGGAGACAAAAGAGGGCTAAGAGAAGTGCCTCAACAACTGTATCAACATGAGGGATAGACACCCACAGAAAAGGGCAATGACAGCTATGCCAACAGAGCAAAGGGGAGACACCAGGCCAGGATCAGGGTCCACATCCATTTCTTGTCCAGGTCAGAGGGAGTAGAGATCTACTACCACGGAACCAAGGGGTAGTAAGGCTATTGGAGTTACAGAGGCTGAGAGTACTCGTAGTAGGAGTGCCTCAGCAGTAGGTAGAGTAGCAGTATGGGCCCCTCAGTGTGCGAGATGCAGCAAGAATCATAAGGGGGAGTGCATGAGGGGATCTAGTGTATGCTACAGATGCAAGCAGCCCGGGCATCTTAAGAAAGATTGTCCACAGACAATACAGAGCAAAGGTGTCCCTCCTAGACAGGATACATCACAGAGAACCTAAACTGGAGAAAGTGGGCCACAGACTAGCAGGAGGGAGTGACCTCAGGCAGACCGCAGGCAGAGGCTCAAGTTTTTGCTATGACTCGTCAGGAGGTGAGAGCCGCCCCAGACACAGTGACGGGTATGTTGTCCATACATGGCACAGATGCTTATGTCTTGTTCGATTCAGGTTCTACATATTCATTCATATCTTGTACATTTCTGCCAGACTTGGATTGAGAGCAGACAAATTGGATCAAAATATAGTTATTTCTACGCCCGTAAGGAAAACTTTCGTGGCAGAACAGGTATATAAAAATTGTAAGATAAGCATAGAGGGGGCAGAGCTAGTAGGGGATTTGATTCCCTTGGATATGTGTGACTTAGATGCGATTCTGGAATGGATTGGCTAACGACCTATAGAGCACAAGTAGATTGCTTCAGAAAAGAGGTCATTTTACAGTTGTCTGATGGTAGTGAGATTTGTTTTTTGTAGGCGAAAGGCGCATTTTGCCCACTTGTATGATTTCAGCATTGACAGCCACCGATTACTCCGAAAGGGTTGTGAGGCATATTTAGCTTGCTTGATAGATGAGCAAGCCAGAACTCCAGGTTTGGCAGATATACCTGTAGTCTGCAAATTTTCAGATGTATTCCCTGAGGACTTGCCAGGTTTACCACCTGACAGGGAAGTGGAGTTTGGGATAGAATTGATCCCAGGTACACAACCTATATCATAGGCTCCTTATAGGATGGTCCCAACAGAACTAAAAGAACTTAAGGCTCAGCTACAAGAGCTAGTTGATAAGGGATTTATACAACCTAGTGCATCATCATGGGGAGCTCCAGTACTTTTCGTAAAGAAGAAAGATGGTACCCTGATATTGTGCATAGACTATAGGCAATTAAACAAGGTGATTGTCAAGAATAAATACCCGTTACCGAGAATAAATGACTTATTCGACCAGCTATAGGGGGCTTGAGTGTTCTCAAAGACAGACTTGAGGTTTGGATGCCACCAATTGAGGATTAAAGCAGAGGATATACCTAAGACTGCCTTCAGGACACGATATGGGTATTATGAGTTTTTAGTAATGCCTTTTGGTCTAACCAATGTGCTTGCAGTGTTTATGGATTTAATGAATAGGGTGTTCCAGCCTTATTTGGATAAGTTTGTGGTGGTGTTTATTGATGATATCTTGGTTTACTCTAAAGATAGGGCAGAGCACGCAGAGCATTTAAAGGTGGCATTGCAGACATTGAGGGAAAAGCAGCTATATGCTAAATTAAGCAAGTGTGAATTTTGGCTTGATAGAGTAGTATTTCTAGGCCATGTGATATCTGTCGATGGTGTATTGGTGGACCCTTAAAAGATTGAGGTTATAGTGCAGTGGGAGCTGCCCACCAATGCTACCGAGGTGAGGAGCTTTTTGGGATTGACCAGATTCTATAGGAGGTTTGTAAAGAACTTTTCTATCATAGCTTCTCCTTTGACTAAATTATTGAGGAAAAATGAGAAGTTTATTTAGACAGAAGAGTGTCAGCACAGTTTCGAGGAATTAAAGAAAAAGTTGACCACAGCTCCAGTTTTAACACTGCCAGAGAGTGGGAAGGGCTACACTGTTTACAGCGATGCCTTCAGGCGAGGTCTAGGATGTGTATTGATGCAGGAGGGAAAAGTGATTGCCTACGCCGCTCAATAATTGAGGGCGTATGAGCTGAACTACTCCACTCATGATCTAGAGCTTGCTGCTGTGATATTTGCATTGAAGATATGGAGACATTACCTATATGGAGAGCACTATCAGATATTCACCGACCATAAGAGTCTCAAGTACATAATGACACAGAAGGAATTGAATATGAGGCAACGAAGGTGGGTGGAGCTTTTGAAAGATTATGATTGCACAATTGAGTACCACCTGGGAAGAGCAAATGTGGTCGCTGATGCTCTTAGTAGGAAATCCTTAGGAATGCTCTCTACCATAAGAACCGTGTACGTGCCCTTGCTAGTAGAGTTAAAATCCTTGAATGGACAATTGTCAGTATCAAGTAAGGAGCATTACTGGCTAGATTCCAGGTGAGACCTACCTTGATTTCTCAGATCAAGGAAATGCAAAAGCAGGATCCACGACTCTTAAAAGTAATTTCAGACATTCAGAATGGGAAAGAAAGTGAATTCAAGTTAAAAGATGATGGCACGGTGATGTTTAAAGATCGGTTATGTGTACCTAAAGTGAGGAACCTCAAGGAGTAGATAATGGAAGAAGCCCACAGTTCAGCATATGCAATGCATCTAGGAAGCACGAAAATGTATCGAGATTTGAGACAAAGTTATTGGTGGAGTGGTATGAGAAGAGAGGTAGCAGATTATGTCTCCAAGTGCTTGATATGCCAGCAGGTAAAGGCAGAACACCAGGGACCAGTGGGTGAACTACAACTATTACGATTCCAGAGTGGAAATGGGAGCATGTGACTATGGACTTTGTAACTGGATTGCCAGTGACCAGAAAAGGTAATGATGCTATATGGGTTATAGTTGATAGATTAATGAAGTCAGCGCATTTCTTGCCTATCAAGAGTACCTTTTCATTGGACAAATTAGCCAATTTGCATGTGAATGAGGTAGTTAGTAGACATGGAGTGCCAGTATCAATCGTGTCTGATAGAGACCCTAGATTTACTTCTAGATTCTGGCCGAGCCTACAGAAAGCCACGGGCACCAAATTACGTTTTAGTACAGCCTTCCACCACAGACTGATGGGCAATTAGAGAGGACTATTCAGACATTGGAAGACATGTTACGTGGGTGTGTGCTGGAGTTCTCAAGTAGTTGGGATGATCGTTTACCCTTGGTGGGATTTGCATACAACAATAGTTACCACTCTAGTATCAGTATGGCACCATATGAGGCTTTATATGGGAGAAAATGTAGGACACCAATTTGCTGGGATGAGGAAGGTGAAAGGAAGCTGTTAGGGCCAGAGATTGTACAGAACACAATAGAACAGATCAAAGTTATCAGAGACAGATTGAAAGCGGCCAGGACAGACAAAAGAGTTACTCAGATTCGAAGCACAGGGACATACATTTTGAGGTTGGTGATAAAGTTTTCCTTAAAGTATCTCCTTGGAAGGGAGTGTTGAGATTTGGTAAGAAAGGTAAGCTAACCCCTAGATATATCGATCCCTATGAGATTATTGAGCGAGTGGCACTAGTTGCCTATAGACTTGCCTTGCCACCTGAGTTATCCCAAATTCATAATGTGTTTCACATATCTATGTTAAGGAGGTACATAGCAGATCCTACACATGTCCTTCCTACCCCACCAGTGGAGTTAAGGAAGACCTATCTTATGTAGAGGAACCAGTGCAAATTCTTGGAACAGATATTAAGCAGTTAAGGTCAAAACAAGTGCCATTGGTGAAAGTGTTATGGAGGAATCAAGATAAGGAAGAAATCACCTGGGAGCGAGAAGATGAAATGAAGGCAAAGTACGCTTATTTATTCCAAAACTCAGGTACTGAATTTCGAGGACGAAATTCTTTTAAGGGGGGTAGAATTGTCACATTCCAATCCAAGTGGGCACGTATAAGTTGCACCCATGCATTGCATATTCATGCATCACCTTATAACTTCATGTATGTCATCTTTACATGCATTATATAAATACTAGTGATCATAGGATTAAGTGAAAATTTATATAAAATTTTAATTATGAAAAAAAGAAAGAGTGAGAAGAGAATAATTAAGAGATTTTGAAAAGTTTATATGATACAATAAAAAAAAATGAAATATTTAAATAAATCATAATGAGGTTCTTGTAGTAAAACTCTAAGAATTTGACACTTAAGAAACTAAGACAGATAGTTTTTAAACTAATTTTGTAAATAGGTTGCTTAAATTAAGGGATATGTATGAAGATATTTTTGGCAAGAGGGGGAATTTGAAATTTTAACAAAGGAGGGCTTTTTTGTAATTTTCTTTAAAAAGGGTGTCTCATATACGTAGAAGTGGCTTGCATTTGTTCCAGATCCATCTGGACAACCCGCGTAAGAGAGAAAATAGAAGAGAAAAAGAAAGAAGAAAGAGAGAAGGAAGGAGAAAAAGAGGAGAAGGGTAAGAAAATCAAGAAAACTTTGTAGATTGCTTAAAATTTGTGTGAAATTTTTTTATATCATGAATTGGGTTACAATTTAATCTCATGTAATTTGCTTAAAACCCTATTTTAAACTGCTACTGGGTTGCTGAAATTTTGCTGAAAACTGAAATCCGTGAGGTGAAGGAGTTGAATGATTTTGTTACTTTTAGGGAGACTTGGTAGAAAAGTTGTGCTGGAAAAATTTCTGAAATTCTGTGGGTAGTTTTGATTCTTAGTTTCTGTGTTTGATGCTAGAAAATAGGAAAAACAGAGGATATTGTGTTGGGGTGAAGGAAGGAGAAGATGAAACAAGAAAGATGAAGAAAACAAAGCTGGAAACTGGAATTGGAGAGGAGGAGGTTGAGCAGAAAATTTTTCTGCAGAGAAGCTTGTTGTGCTGAATTTTCAGGGGCTTAGAGTGAGTTAAAAATTAAGTTTAAAGTGTAGTTTAGATGATGATCAACCTAACTTAGGAAAGGAATTGAAAGAAGACACAAATTAAGCCCAAATTATACAAAACTCAAGTGGTGAAGTCATGAAGGTGTGCAGAAAAAAACTGCAGAGCAGAAAAAAATTTCTGCAGTGAAAATTCTGCAGGATTCTATGGGTTGCAAGACATTCCTAGGGGCTGGAGTGAGCCTAAAACCAGGTTTAATGGTTAGCTTAGATGGTGGTTAATCTAACTTGAAGAGGAAAATTTAGGAAATTAAGAATTTACCTCAAAACCATGCATAGCTTAATTAGTAAATAAGAGAGGATGTGCAGGAAAATTTTTGACAGAAAATTTCTGCAACTTATCTATGTTGGCTGAACCATTTTAGAGGGCAAATTCTATTCTAAACCAAGCTAGGTAAGTGGTTTAAGAGATAGACAATCCAATTTAGTAAGAAAGCATTACGAAAGACCCAAATTTGGCATAAGAACTAAATTTACCCAACTAAGTAAACCTTGCTATAAGTGCAGAAAATTCTTCAAGCAAAAATTCTGATTTTGGAAGAGAACTTTGGGGAGTGGTAAGCCTCATGTGGGGCATAAGATAGAGGGTAGAAATATGGGTTTAAGAGGGACTAAAGCATGGATATAAGTTAAGAAAGAAATAAGGGCAAAGAGGTCAATAACTTTGAGTTTTAGCCTCTTAGATAAGTGTTAGCATTTTTTTCTAGCAAATTAAGATATTGAAGAAATGATTTATGACTTGTAGAGAGCTCTTAATGAAATTAAAAATCTAGGCATAATTAAGCTAAGAAAGAGATTAAGGATGATTTTCAAAGAAATAAAAACATGAAGAGTAATTAAGATCGCAATTCCACAGTCAAGTAGAATTTAGAGCATCTAAAACTTTTGGCATGCATTGCATCATACACCTACTTTACTTATGTTTGCATCTTCTCCACTTGTAGAAGAAGGAGACCAAGCTGAGCCTGATACTAGCCAGACAGATCCCACCAGTCATCCATAGAGCTTATCTACACTGTGAGTGGCATATCTTCTAAACTTAGATTTTTTTTTTTATTTTTTTTATTTTTTTTTATTTTTATAAAATGCATGTTTTATGACAGTTATAAATTGTTTTATAAAGCATGAATGTATTTTATTATGAAAGCATGGAAATAGAGTGTCTATGTTCTGAATTCCAATATAGTTGCGGATTTTATGATTTGGTGAGATTTTGGTACTTCGGCACTTAAACTGAGAATGTTGGGCAGCCATCTGGACAGGTGGCAGATCTATAGTCTAGATTATGACATTGGACCCAGTGGGGTCTCAAACACCACAGACTGTGTCAGTCTGACCTAGAGTGGTGACCCATGGTGCAGGCTACACAGTGTAGTAGCGTCCAACATATTTTGCTCGAGTATGGGCCAGACTTTATTTTATGTTTTACTGCCCTCAGACATTGTCAGTTGTGTACATCCGATCAGAGCTCTATGTTATGTAGTACATGATTATGATGTTTATGCCTCTTTTATGCTCTTTTGTTTTTATGAACATTATGGTGAACTCAAAAAATAAAGCAGACTTTCTGTGATGTTCTACTCATGTATTTTTATGATTACTCAGGCTTTCAACCATGTTTTTATATATGTTATTATGAAATCCTCTCTGTTTTCGCTAAGTTTAGGCGATGTGCCATTCACTGGACTTTAGTTCTCATACTATTTTATTTTTGCAGTGTCAGACTGATCATTGTAGCTTATCACCATTTGCTGAGCATCCGCACCTAGTTTCACATCACACTAGTGGAGGTGGGCCAGCAGGATCTTTTTGGAACTGATTAGTAATAATACAATTTTGTAGTCATACCATAAGGAAGAGAAAGAGGGATTGTATTTTGGGATGTTGTTTACTATTTTGTTATTATTAGGGTTCATCAGTAGAGGTTTAATCATTTATATGGGTATGCTTAGTTTGTGTATGTGATTTATTATGGCTGCTGCATAAGCAGAGTAGGTGTTTAGGAATATGAGTTTATTTTACTGCTCAGTAGTATATTTCAGTATATAAATGCTATAGGTTACAGCTTTTACAGGTCAAGTTGTCCTGGCAAATATGACGAGGGGTCACAGTGGCCGGCATGCTGCCGGATTTTAGACACCGGGAGGTGTTGGCCACTGCCCCGCTGTCTTGCCTCGCGTGGGTAATTTAGGAAGGGTGGGGTGTGACAATTCAAGTGTAATTGTTCCTCAAACAATCCTTTGGGATGACATTCAATTATCTTCTAATTGAGAATTACAAGATCAGATTCATCAACCTACTTTGGAAAATAAAACTTTATAACAAATCCAAGAGTTTGAAGATGGAATAGTAAAATTGAAATTTTCTTCCAACCGTTTTTCCCAACTCAATATACGAGAGCTTAGTATTAGACCAAGATCTACATATGTCCCTTTAAGAGCTTCTTGTTCTTCAATACCGATTAAAAAACGTCTTAATATTGAAGATATTAGAAATTCATCAACCATAACTCAACCATATACCGTACCCCAAAAGATGAGAAAGAAGAATCTCAACCTAACATGTCACTAACACAATCTCCAATGCAAGATCCACAAATTTTTACCCTACAAGAAAATATTATTTTAAATAAAAAACTTCTGCAACAAGAATTTTGGTCTATTGAAAATAATGAAAAAAGAAAATGGTTTTTATCAAATATAGAACAACAAATAAAAATTTAATATATGAAAAATTTTGTGAATATGTTCAAAAACACTAGTTTTTTATAAAATTCTTTGATTGGTTTTCAGTTTATGCCATTAATAATAATATTAATTATCCTTTTGAAAATAATCTAAGAGAAATCAATATTACTAGTAAAAATAATAAACAATGGGTGACAGCGACAGGGGATAAAGAATCTATTCACCCTCCTCTAGAAGAAATCCAAATATACACTATATCTACAACAATTAGAGTGTCTCCTTTCAAATCTAAAAATTTTGATGAAAATAATGTCACTTCAACGGATGTCCAAAAAATAATGGAACAAAATAATTTTACAAATCAAAATCTTCAAACCTTAGGTGAACAATTAATAAGAATTGAAAATTCTTTAATTAAACCATCACAAGATGACGAAGAAAGAAAAGCAAAATCACTTTTTACTTCCCATGAGATTCCATCACAATACCAAGATGAATTATTAGAAGAAAATCTTGAAAAAAAAAATCAACGATAAACTTGCACAATTACAAAAAAGTAATAGATAATGTCATTGTACTAGATACACCACTTCAAGCTTCAGGATCAAGACAAATTCAAACTTTAATTCAAGTATCTGAAACTAAAGTCAACCAAATAATAGAAACATTTATATAAGACCCACAAATTAATACAACCAAATGGAACAATAAAAAATTCCACACAAGTATCACAAAAATTATTATCCTCGTCTTTCATTCCTTGACCAACAATTTGAAATCCAACCTGAACCTGTAGTTCATTACAAAGGTAGTGGAATTTACAAGTGGAATCTAGATGGTCATTCAGAATGTCAAAAACTCTCAAAATTACAAGAAATGACAATGGTAGCAATAGCTTATAAAACAAAGAGATAGTGTTCTGATAGAGCAGTTGCGGAAATCTTAATATTAGGATTTGATGGTAGATTAAAATCTTAGTGGGATAAATACCTCACTCAAACAGAACGTACCCAAATCCTTAATACTTTAAGAATAGATCAAGAAGGAGAAATTGTTAAAACTAAAGACAATCAACCCATTCAAGATGCAGTTAATACTTTAATATATACAATAATTAGGCATTTTATAAGAGATACAAAGAAAATAGAAGATAGATCCTCAATAATTCTTAATAATCTCAGATGTCCAAAACTTCAAAATTTTACTTGGCATAAAGATGTTTTCTTTGCCAAAATTGTCTCAACAGGAATATTGGAGACAATCATATTGGAAAGAAAAATTTATTGGTGGTTTACCAAAACTATTTGTAGAAATGGTTAAAACAAAATTAAGAAACCAAAATGAAAATAAAGAAATCAATTGTGATAATTCAATATATGCTGATATCTCAGATGTAATTAGGGAGACAGCATTAGAAATATATTCAAACTTCCATATAAATCAAAACATACAAGAAGAATTAACAAGTTCTAGAAAAGAATTAGGAAATTTCTGTCAACAATTTGGATTTAACAAAAATACAGAAATTCCTCCATTAAGAAGAAAACCCAACAAAAAACCCATAAAATATAAAAATTATAGAAATTATAAACCTAGACTAAGTAAAGAAAATTTTTACGACGCTAATAGAAGATTCTCTAAACCTAAAAATACAAAAAATTAAAAAAATCAATTTCAACCTAAGAAAAATTACTTTAATAAAAATAAATTTATTCCAACATGCTATAAATGTGGCAAAATAGGTCATCTAAAAAATAAATGCCCAACTAAAAATAAAATAAATTCTTTAGATATAGATGAACATGTAAAATACAAAAAATTTTAAAAAATCAATTTCAACCTAAGAAAAATTATTTTAATAAAAATAAATTTATTCCAGCATGCTATAAATGTAGCAAAATAGGTCATCTAAAAAATAAATATCCAACTAAATATAAAATAAATTCTTTAGATATAGATGATCATTTAAAAGAATAATTAACAAAATTATTAATCAATTCTGACCAATTAGAATCTGACATACAAATATCAACAGATTCAGAACATGAATTAGATGCACTACAATCTGAATCTCAATCTTAAAACCAATTATCATCCTTTGAAGATCAAACTATAGACCAACATCGCACTTGTAATACAATTAATGTTATCTCAAAAGAACAAGAATTAATCTGGGAAATGATATAAAATATAGAAGATCCTCAATTAAAAAAGAATTATTTGTTAAAATTACAATGATCCCTACAAGAAAATACATCAAAAAAGAAAAAATAAAGAACCTTCAAAATTTTTTTATGATTTAGGAGAAATCATACAAAGAACTAAAAATCCAATAAAACAAAAAATAATAGCTACTAATCAAATCAACCAAGATATGAGCCAATTGAAACTTGAAATAAGACAAATAAAAGAACAAATAAGTACGAAAAGAAATAGAAATGGAAGATTTAAAAAATCAAATAATAATTCTTAAAAATAAATCAAAGGGTAAAGAAAAAGTACAAGAAGTACAACAAGATTTTCAAATATTTACAACAAGATTTGCAAGGATTTTTTTCCAAATTAGGATTTTGGTAAATCTAAATAAATGAATCTAACAAATACAAAATAGCTTTTACTGTCCCTTTTGGCCAATATGAATGAAATGTAATGCCTTTTGATTTTAAAATGCTTCAAGTGAATTTCAAAGAGTAATGAATGATGATATATTAATCTTTTCTGAGCATATTCAATCTCATTGGAAACACCTAGACATGTTCTTTTATATAATCAAGAAAAATGGTCTAGTTCTATCACCAACAAAAATAAGCCTTTTCCAAACAAAAATAAGATTTTTAGGTTATTATATAAACCAAGGTAAAATAGTTCCGATTGAAAGAGTTTTAATTTTTGCTGATGAATTTCTAGATGAAATTAAAGACAAAAAATCAATTACAAAGATTTTTAGGTAGTCTCAATTATGTTAGTGACTACTTTGAAAAATTAAGCCAGATAATAGCACCAATTAGGCAAAGACTTAAGAAAAACCCACCTGCTTAGTCACCAAAGCATACCAAAATAATCAAACAAGTCAAATCCTATGTAAAAACTCTTCCATGTCTACACTTAGTAGACCCAAAAGCCTACAAAACTGTAGAGACTAATGCTTCTGACATAGGTTATGGAGGCATCCTTAAGCAAAAAACTTTAGGGCAAAGATGATCAATTGGTTAGGTTTACGTCAGGAACTTGGAACCAAGCCCAAAGGAACTATAGTACTATCAAAAAAGAAATTTTGGCAATTGTCTTATGTGTTTCAAAATTTCAAAGTGATTTGTTAAATCAATAATTTTTAATAAGGGTTGACTGTATTGCAGCCAAACATGTTTTGCGAAAAGATGTTCAATATATTGCATCAAAACAAATTTTTGCAAGATGGCAAGCAATTTTATATGTTTTCGATTTTAAAATTGAATATATTAAAGGAGAATCAAATTCCATCCCTGATTTTTTAACTAGAGAATTTTTACAAGAAGCCTAACCTAATAATCATGCCGCCCAAAAAGAACACCTCCAATCCCAAGCTAGCCCAAATAGTCAACCAAAAGATCGCAAAAGCCTCTTATGCCTTGCCAATAACTCAAACACCTGCACCCCAAGCCATTCAATTAAGGCCAATTTCTGAAAAAGATTGGTATGTAATAACATTACAAGAAAAACAATAACAGGCCCTCCAAAAATTTGGACAATTAAGGCCATTTACTGGTACTGTCTCTGTGGTAGGACCCTTTACCCAAATATTTGCAAAAATTGTGGTTGCAAAGCCGCAGTCTGGGGAAGCATCTAGCTCTTCCATTCAAAAACAAAGTTCAAGCACCCAATCTTTCCTCTCAAAATCTCAACATTTAACAAAAACTAGGTGTGAGCAAAAAATTGTTTTATTAGAAAAGTTTTTTGGGATGATGATCCCTCAAAAATTCCTTCAAAAGTTTTTCTTTCGAGATTTCAATTTATTGCTTCAACAATTCCAAAGCCCAAAGGTTCTATGAATTTATTCTCGTAGATACTGATTCAATTTCAATCAAGCATTATCCTGATAAGCAGGATCCAACTCAAATTACATATTCAACTTGCCAAATTCGCAAAATCTCGACTTTAGAACAATGGGGTCAACACCCAAATCAAAAAAGGAAATTTTCTCAAAATTTCTCTCCATCAATTTTTAATTACTGGGATTATAAAACAGCCTGGTACAATGATTTCCTTTTTCAAAATAAATCATTCAAACATTCTTGGATGATTTATTTTAGCAAATACTTCAATTCCAATCTTACTCCAAATTGGTTTTCCATTTGGTGGTCCATTATGGATCACTTTTTGAAATCCTTCCACCTCAAGCACAAGGACTTAAAATTTTCTTGGAAAATTCAAAGTCCTTGCCTCAATGCCCCAGCTCCCAATTCTTTTTTACTTCTTTTCAAAATTTTGTTTAGCTTGGATAGTATCTTAAAATTATACTATCCTCCATTGAGATTTCCCATATCTTGCAAGAAATTTCAAAATCAAATGGTGGGACCAATTTAATTTTGAGGTTGTCCTACCACCAAATATTCTGAAATGCTTCCAAATTTCTCATGTCAATCTTGCTGTTCTAACAGTAGGTGACCTTCAATTTCTTCTACAAAAATCCAAAAATATTGATGAATTATCCTTAGCAAAATCCAAAAATGATTACAAAAGATTAATTTTTCAAACACTGCAATCCCTCTCAGGTTTGCCCTTGGACACACTGAAGACACAAGAACTAATTTATTTAATCATGAAATCTTTGATTCAAAATATTATTAAATATAAACATTCTTACTTTAAAAAATTATATTTTAATTAATAATCATTTTCATAGAATTTATTGTCCTTTAACTAAATTCCATTTAAATTTTCATTTAACATTTCAATTATATTTGATATTTTGCGGCATACGAGTCTTATAATTATACATAGCCGTTAGAGAAAGAAAAATAGTATTATTTAAAAAAGTGTTACAGATTAAGAGATTTTTATATAATAGATTGATAAATTGATGGATACACTACTAGAAAAATGCCATTTTGTGACTGCATGATTGGTCACTAATTTCAAAGGACAACAGTCACTAAAAAAAATCAGTGACCGCATTTGTGACCGCTACAGCCGGTCAGAAAAACCCTCGTCACTAATTGGTTTTGTGACCAAGGCAGTCACTAATCAGTGATCGAATATAATCGGTCACTAATTTGGTCACTAAATAGTGCTGCAGTTTTTCCATCATTAATCAGTGATTGAAAACATGCGGTCACTAATTAGTGACCGATTGTGGCGGTCACTGATTAGTGATAGATTGTGGCGGTCACTAATTAGCGATTGATTGCGGTGGTCACTGATTATTTAGTGACCCTTTTTATAACAAAATTAGATACAAATTTAGTGATGGGGAATGCGGTAAGTAATCAGTGACTGCAATTTTTCTATTACTAGTCAGTCACTATTTAGTGACCCCTATTAAACCTTATATCCTAATTGCGTGCAGAGTCACAATTGGGTCACTAATTTTGTGACCTCCTTGTGACCCATTGTAGGGGTCACTGATGCTGTAATTGCTGTAATACATATATATTATTTCAATTACCATAATGCGTTTATAAAAATTCCTTTAATGCATTTGTATCATTTCAATTGTTATTCACTAGTAGAATACATGAAAAGTTATTAAACATCATAGTACAATTAGTTTGAAATGCCAAAATTTTTAATAATACAATTTGATAACTATTTTGGAACATAAAAAAATGAAATAAGAATGTAAAGTATTAAAACATAACAATGTTAAACTGTAACTTCACTGCTTATTGCCTTCTCCAGTGCTTTGATTTTGGTTGATAATCCACCTTGTATTGTATTAAACTTTTCCATCATTGCAGCCATCATAGCCTCCTCCTGGCCTTCATTGCCTCTTCTCTGGCCTTCAGTGTCTACTCTACTAATTTCTTAGCCTCTTGAAGCACTTGTGCCTTTCTTGTTGCTGCTGCTTGTCTCTCCTCTGCAAGCGCTTTAGCAATTGCCTATTGTAATTGATTTGAACTGACATATCAAGAGGAGGTGCTGTAAAGATGGATTCAGATGAACTGCCAAAAGAAGCAAGCTCTCTACAATGATAGGTGTTCCCAAGACCATAAATTCGATTCTTGCAAGTCCCACCACAAATTGCAACCCATTTTTGTGCATCAAATGAGCTTTTTAGAGTAGGATTGCTGCCATATTGACTGCAATATGACTGGTCATACTCCTCCTAGAAATAATCAATGACAAGTAATCACATTACCTTACATGATGATAAGACTAGAATAGAAGAATTAAAAAAATAGATTTTGGTTAGAAAGACAAACAGAACTATGCTTGTCACTCAGCTACGATATTCTTGTAATTGGTCAGAACTATACTTGTAACTGAACAGGTCTAAGCCATAAGCATCCATTGGTTTAGTTACAAGCAGGGTTTCGTTTATTTTACAAGCAGATTTCAGTTCAGTTCCAAGCATATCTAATTTAAGAAGTAAGCCACCTTTAAATTTTAAAAATCACATGATATAATAGGTCCAGTGGAAAATCAAATGTTTTACGCACTTTGTCAAGAATAGTAGCAGCATAAAGAATATATATCTTATGAAAATTATGGTAGTGAATTTTAATATATTTTGAATTTGGCATTAGAAGCTAACTTGAACCCTCTTCGACTTATTGTCGACATAATCACCATCTCATTGTTTTCTCCGGTGAGTACGGTCATGGACCGTAGCTTGGCTGACCCTTGTCTTGCCTTTTTCCTAATGTATTAATTCATTAAGTGAATAATTTATATAAATAAATGTAATTGAATTGTGACTATGATAAGAAATTTACCATTTTACGTTTATGCTTGGCAAATGAAATGGAACCGCCGGTGTGCTTTACAATCTTTCTCAGTCAATCTGTTCTCTCTGGCTTTTATGCACTTATTCTGATAGTTTGGTGCATTCATCCAGCCATTACAGATTGCCTCCCAGTCAGTGGCGAGCATATATTTGGGCACTGCTCTCATTAGATCCTTGGGTCATCACTCCCAACTTGCTGGATTGCTGCTTTCTTTATTCTATGAATTGTGTTCTTATAATTTGTCTTATGAGTTTGCTCCCATGAGTGCTGTATACCGGCATCATGGTGTGGCACCAAGTGTACATCTCCTATTAGAATTAGAATAGTTTTTTGAAATTACAAATATGTAAATTAGAGATTCTTGTTATGTAGAACAAATATTTGTTTGGATATATATAGTATCACTTTAATTTATTAAATAGGTTGTCCTTCTTATCTTGAGGGATTTGCTCCCATGTTGCATGTGGCCCTATATACCTTTTAAGAATGGACATTATTTAGTGAGTAACACCCTCGGGTATGAAGCTGCCAAATGCAAATTGAATGAAGTTCAGTTGCAACAATATGTAGATAAGTTAGGATTAAATAATAAAATTAGACCAAGTTAGAAGCAAAGTTTACCTATCATGAAATGGTTGGATATGTTGGCAGCCATCAATATGGGTAGGTTTAAAACTCGCAGATTCGGGTTGACCTGCATGTGCTGTGCTGGAAGGAGAAGGGTGGCCAGCATGTTCAATGCTAGCTGGAGAAGATTGGCCCACAGCTGTAGCGCTCGACGATGTATCCACCATCCGCCTATCGACCTCTGACTCGTCTCGAATATGGAATTCATCAGCTGCTTGGTCAAACGTTCGAGGTGCTTGGTCAGTGGTGTGCCTGTCGCCAAGTCCACACCCACTTCTGCCACGCCTACCAAGTCCCGACCTCTACTAGAAGACATCCTACACATACAACATGCATTGCCAGTGTAATATTTTTCATAAATCCAAATTTTGACAGTTGACAGGACAAAGAATAGAGGTTACTTGATTGGTTTTGTCAGGTGAAACAGAGTAGTAGATAGCTGGATGAGTTAATACAACATATTGTGTGAGTTAATACTAAAGATTTCAACAAAATCACATAAACAGTTCAACAAACAAAAAAATAAACCTTGGATAGCTTGTCGAACTTGAAACAAAAACTAAATATTGTAAACATGTAAGGAAAATTACCGTGTACAACAATAGAATTACATTTCTAAATATTTGAAAATGTTATTTGGCAATTCGATACAAAAGTCACTGGTCACTAATCATCCCCCCATCCCAACTACTATTTGAATCAAAATCTTCAAACTTAGGTTTAGATTCATCCGTATCTCCCTCTTCAAATTCCACTCCCTCTCGTGTACTTGGTTGCTATTGGATGGGTTGAAGTTCCTCAACAGGTACCTCAATTGGTGTTGCACTATGATCTACTAAGATACCCGGAGAATTAAGTTCAACAGTAAGGAAAATCTGAAATGGTGCTGGTACACGTCTTCTTGAAATGGAGTATTAGGTATAGGAAGATCACATTCCCTCTACCTTGCCAGAAGGGGCATTTGAATTCTGCTTCTTGATTTAACTTTACACACTACATGCCAGTCACGCCTCTCCCTAGTGTTTCCGAGAAAACTTGTGTAGGAGACTTGCTAGGCTTGTTGAGCCAATACAAATGGATCAGTAGTGTTTAGCTTCCAGGTGTGATTGATTTCAACAAGCCCAAATCGCAGATTCAGTCTAACATGGCTAGGGGACACATCAAATCAATGGCATTTGAATAAAACGACATGGTTTTCCATTCCAAAGTATTCCAATTCCAGCACCTCTTCTAACAATCTGTAATAATCAACCTTATCCTTGCTCCATGAGCTCCCCAGCACACAGACACCATTATTCAATGTGGATTTATGCCGCCCATAATTAAGCGAGTGAAATTTATACCCATTTACAAAATAACCATTGTATGTTTTGACCAACTGACTAAGTCCTTGTGCTATGCAGCAAATGTTTTCATCAACCATATGCTGAGGATCTCTAACCTGCAAAGTTGTATTTACGTAATTTTAACTATCATGATACAGTTAGTGGCTGAAATTGTTACTTTGTTATACTTACATAATCTAGCAACCATCAGGAGAATTTGAAATCTCGTAATCTCTCCAAGTCCTCCTTCGTAAGGCTTGGGTATAGCCTATACATGTCTTCATCAAACTTGCTGGACAAATCCAAAAAACATTCATAATAAGTAAATTAGAACTATTTCTCAGGTCATCATAAACTGCGTGTTATGAGAACTCACAAGGTAAAAGGAACAACCTCTTTATAATTTAGAAGCACGTATATGTGTGCCGCTCAATGTTCTACGTTGTTGTGGAATTGTCACCGATTTCTTTGAGTCCCAAGAGGTCTACTTGGATGACGAAAAACTAAAAGCTCCCCACACAACTGCACTTCCCCACCATTGTCATTTCTAAGCACTTGATTTAATCTAGTGTGCATATTGGAGTCAAAATATAAAGAGTAAAATATTGCTATTTCCTCAATAATGTATGCCTCCACAATAGAAGCTTTCACATGGGCACGGTTTTTCACCTTTTGCTTTAAATGCATAGAAACTTATGAAAATATAGAGACTATATTGATTTATGTACGTGATAATTGGCCAATGAAAAACTGTTATTATCGGATATGGTAACTTAGTATTATACCTTTCAAATGGATACATCCAACGATACTGTACCAGCCCGCCAACTTTTGCTTCGTAGGCCAAGTGGATGGGAAGATGCTCTATTACATTGAAGAATGTCGGTGGGAAGATTTTCTCTAATTTACAGATTATCTCCACAATATTATTTTTCAAGAGCTGCACGTGTTTTACATGCAAAATAGTTGAGCATGTCTCTAAAAAAAACACTCAGCTTCGATATGGCTTCCCACACCAGTTTAGGTAAGAGGTCATGGAAAACAATTGGAAGTAACCTCTATATAAACACGTGGCAATCATAACTCTTCATTGCATAGAACTTTCACTCCTTTTCGTTTACACCTCGGCCAATATTTGAAGCATAATCATCAAGAAGTTTCAGGCCTTTCGTCCATTTGCACACCTTTTTCACTTGTTCGGCACTTAGTGTGTAGGTTGCTTTGGGTTTCACTAGTTGTCCTCTATTGTTTTGAAACATATGTAGTTCAGGCTGATCACAGTACAACTCTATGTCTTTCCTTGCATTCCCATTGTCCTTCGACTTTCCCTTCACGCCTAGCAAATTGTTGAACACATTTTCGAAGACATTTCTTTTAATATGAATCACATCCAAGTTATGGCGAATAAGATTTGTGGTCCAATAAGGCAACTCCCAAAATATGCTTCTTTTAACCCAATTATGTGCATCGCCATATACAGGCAAATCTTTAGGATTCCTGTATTCATCGTAGTTTTGTGGAGGCTATACAGATAGTCTCATCTTAATTTATGTTCCTGATAAACATGGAGGAGGATTGTCTTCTTCACATTGACCTCGGATAAACTGTTGACTTTGTGCTCAGTATGCGTGATTGGAAGGCAAGAATTAACGGTGACAATCAAACCATGAGTACTTCCATCCATTAATTAGATAGAAAGCCTTCGTACACTCCATATATATGGACAGGACAATCTACCATGAATGCTTCAGCAAGATACCATGCCATAGGCCGGGAAGTCATTAATTGTCCACATAAGGCCTGCCCGCATAATAAAATTCTATTATTGAATGCATCATACGTCTCGACTCCTTCATGCCATAATAGCTGTAATTCATCAATAAGAGGTTGCAAAAACACATCTAACTTTTTTTCTAGGGATTTTGGACCCAAAATAATCATATTTAAGAAAATATATGGTTCCTCCATTGTCATGCTTGGGGAAAATTGTATACGACTAATATTACTGGCCAGTAAGAATAAGGAATAGCGTTATTGTTGAATAGAGTAAATCCATCTATGCACATTCCTAGGCGAACATTGCATGGCTCAGATGCAAATTGAGGATGAGTATGATCAAAATGCTCCCATTCTTCAGTATGCGCAAGATGTGCCATGCTACCATCTTCACATGGATTATGGAAGTGCCATGTCAGCTCCTTGGATGTAATCTTTGATATATAAAGCCTTTGAAGTCTTGGGATGAGAGGTAGGTAGCGCAAAATCTTAAATGACACATCTATTCTAGAGCCTACATTTCGTGGCTTGTATCTCTCATGACCGCACATCGTGCAATTTGTCTTGTGTATGTCTTCTTTGTAATATAACATGCAATTTCTCTGACAAACATCGATCTTCTAATAACCCAACCCAAGTTGGCCACCATCTTTTTTGAGTTGTACAAGTTACTTGGGAACACTACATCTTCTAGTATCATGCTTCTCATCAATGTTATGATGCGATCTTTACATGGTTTGGATAGGTTAAAATCAGACTTAATATTCAACATCTGCAACACTGCGGACAATCTTGTCTATTTTGCGCAACCTTCCCACAAAGGTTCCTCAACATCTTTTAACAATTGATAGAAACTTCTCAACTTTTGGGTTGGGTGGTTGTTCCCTATCCGTTGGATGCTCATCCCTAGGAAATGACCAATCAAAATTTGGTCCTGCAGCATCCAAGATCATGTCTCTCATCCCAAAGTTGTCATCATTTTTGGATGTAGAAGTTTCACAAACTAGACGTAGGCGAAATGGTTCCCCATGAATGTCTCAGGTAGTGTAGCCTTTCTCAAAACCATAATGTACGAGGTGATAGTGTACAGTTTCACGGTCATTGAATTTTTAATTGCGACAATTTAAACATGGGCATTTTATACAAGCATTATTCACATCTCTGGATGGGAATATGCGAAATCTAGAAATTGTACTATCCCCTAGCAAACTCGTCTCTTAGAAACTCATTTCCATCCAAGCATCAGTACATCCAATCTCGATGGAAGCCATATTCTACGAAGGGCTTATTTTGGGAGAAGAATAGGTAACAAAATTATTGAATTTCAATGTTATCTAACATTCCATTCCCATAACCATGAGCGAGTTATACCATTTGTACGGCAAATAGTCATACAGATGCGATAGGAAACAAACTAGAGAAACTAAGAAAATAGAGCGCAGATTCTATAAATTAATCCACCCAATATAACCTCGTACAGAAAACCATATAAACTCTCACACCAAGATAATACGAAAGGACCAAAAATGGGTTTGATGAAATAATGCAAAAATTAAGGGTAGAAAACACTTACACATATTAGAAATAATGACACGGGCAGGAATGTAGTTGCGAGGAGGAACACAGAATAGTGGACCACAGTCACACCCTGGAGGAATCAAGGCAATTGTCGTGTGGGTCGTCTCTCTCTCTCTCGCTCTCTCTCTGCCTCTATCTGTGTGCTATCGTAATGTAGGTCAGCGCGTATGAAACAAACTTACAAGGAGGGGGGGAACTGAATTTTAGAATGTTTTAAACTTACCCGCCTTATGATGTCCAAATTTTGGGTGAGGGTCGCCCGTCACTCAGGTATTGGGAAAGAAAAAAAAATGTCATGTTTAATGGGTAAAATGATTTCTAACTATTAAATTTCAATAAATTAAACAAGATACATGTATTAATTAATAGAAAATATATTTACAATGTGTGTGTGTTTATAGATATATATCCACACGTGTGTGTGTGTGTATACATGCATGTATATATCAATATGTGTGTGTGTGTATCAATACATGTGTGTGTGTGTATGTCTATTTACACCCGCACAAGCACCCATGGATGTACATATATATGTTATAGTGGGTTATAATTTGTCACGTTTCTAAAATGGGTGTTTAACAAACTGAACCAAACCATTTTAACAATGATGAGATTGTGGTTTGGTTTAGTTGGTTTAATTTGGGAAGGAATGGAATTATGTACGGTTTCCTTTGATATTTGATGGTCATACAAACTCAACCAACCGAACAAGTCCCTCTATTATATACTACACTGATGTATACTCTATATATATAGGGTGGTTCAGTAGGTTGGATAGGATAAAGCAGGATAGGGCAGGTTTTGGATAAAGTATCTTAACCACATAGTGATTTGGATAATTATCTTATTTAGTAAAAATGGCAGAAGTAATGGTTAGCGGTGGTAGTAAGGATAGCATTGTCCAGATAAGTTGAGTGGGGGTCGAATAATATTATCTTACCCCTCCCCCCAATATAGTTTATCTAGATTTGGCCCTGCTATTATCCAATCTCTCTCCTGCCCGAACTTGATTCGACCTTCTTTTATCCTATCTACTGAACATGGATAAGGGTGAATAAACTATCCTTATCCACCCTTATTCGGGTTACCGAACAAGCCATTTGTATTAGTGTGACTAAATGTACTCTATAAATATATTTGTTGGATAATGTATGATTGCTACAATCAATTGACATAAATAATGAATTTGTTCAATGAATGTAGTCCACTCTATGTAGTGAATCACCAAACATGCACCATATGGTTTGTTTTGGTTTCTAAAAATTCCAAACAATCAAGTATGGTTAGTTTTGAAACAGAATGATAATTGACTTTCATATATATTTTTTTTTATCAGTGTGTAAAATGGATAGGGTTGCACATGGTTCAGTGAGCGGAGATGATGTTTGTAACTACACTGGTCTATACTTGTAACATAAAGGAACCCTGCTTGTAACTGAAGACTAGGCCATTGTGGTGCCAGGACATCATGCTTGTAACTGAACTAATTTATGCTTGTAACTTATTGGTCTATGCTTGTAACATAAAGGAACTCTGCCTGTAACTGAACGCTCGGCCACTGTGGTGCCAGGACATCATGCTTGTAACTAAATTGATTTATGCTTGTAACATAAAGGAACTTTGCCTGTAACTGAACGCTCGGTCATTGTGGTGCCAAGACATCATGCTTGTAACTGAACTGGTTTATGCTTGTAACTTACTAATCTATGCTTGTTACATAAAGGAACTCTGCCTATAATGAACGCTCGGCCATTGTGTCGCTTGGAAATCATGCTTGTAACTAAACTGGTTTATGATTGTAACTCAACTGAACAATGCTTGTAACATGAAGGAACTCTGCCTGTAACAGAATGCTCGGCCACTGTTATGTTTGAAAATCATGCTGTAACTAATATGATTTATGCTTGTGACCAAAATGGGTCATTACTTATAACTTGCAACCAAATGGAACTATTCTTAGACTTTTTAAATGTTTTATCGTACTAATGATTACGCGCTGCCTTCTTTTCCCCATGCACACTCTCTCTGTACATCCCATAAATGGTACAGTGACTAAATGATATGATTACTACTCTGAGCACCCCAAGCGACGAAGAAAACTAGGCGATGCCACGAGCACTACCAAACAAGTCTCATACTATCGTCTAAGCACCGCTAGAACAAGAACCCACAACCCACCACATCGTCAACCCAGAAGGAGCAACTACTGAGGAAGCTTGTAAGCTCTCTTTTCTTCCCTTCGTCTCTATTTTCTGCCCTAATTTTGCTTCCCACCATCTATATATTTTGCACCGGCCATGTTACCGGCTCTGTTCTATATATTTTGCTTTCCATTGGTTGAGCATTAACGAAATCGATGATATAAGTGAATAGTTTATATAAATGTTTTGTATATTTTGCACCAGTTATGTTATTGGCTCTGTTCTGTATATTTTGCTTTCCATTGGTTGAGCATTACGAAACTGATGATAAAGTGAACAGCTTATATAATATTTGGCCAATATTATATGTTTTCACCAATTGTGGGTTGCTAGCAATCTTAAGAAATCTATCTTTTTTTGTGTGAGTTTACAAGCATGTGTTGTGTGTCAACCATCCATAGCATGGTTTGTTATTATTCTGTCGATGTTACTTATACAGAATGGCACGTAAAAGGGTTGCACAGAAAATGGGATGGACGGTTGCTGTTGCTGCTTGCTTCTACGAGAAGCGTAGATGAAGCCCAATAAAGCATGGGGACAGATGTGTTAGTGGTTTACATCTTTTTAAGTAATATTGTCCATCTTAAAATTCACAATATTGTACAAAATATGCAATTAACAAAGTATTATTGATTGCAAGCTAGAATTCATGGCTCAGAGTGCACAAACGTACAACTCGGGATTTGCACAGGGTCATCGAGCCGTACTAAATGCATGGAATGAGTTGCCCTCATCAGAGAATGAGAGGTATGATGAAGCTGCCAGGAGAAGGTAGCAAGCCTTCAAGGACAAATATCAATCTAAGAGTGATGCAAAGCCATATGATGTAAGTGTTAAGTTACGAGTATATGTATGTTAAACTATAATAACGATTATGTTAATGGTAAATTTTCAAGCAAACACCTACAATCGTACTACTATAGACATGTCAAACAAATTACATACAAAAATGCCAAATTAGAAGCACTGAATTCCTACTATTGGCATTATCGTGGAAATAGGCTGCTGTCCTGTCAAGGTGTTCTCCAACAAAATTTCAGAAGTTAGTTGCCCAACTAACTAAAGAGCAAAGGAGCATGTTTGAGAGATGGGTTTTGGGGGTTTGTTGCAGGTTGACTATAAACCATTGGCCTTGGACATCTGTGTGGAACTGGTCAACAATTTTGATTGTTATGGAAGAGCAGTGGTTGTCTGGGGCAATAGGGCTGAGGTCATAGCTGCGGACGTTGGCATAGTACTTAGCATACCTTTGTCTGGCATGTCCGTAGCTCTAGGTGACAAGAGGGACAAGAAAGTGTCTGCAGAGGTGCAGGCACTTAAGGGTGTACGCCTGACCACTTTGGAGGCAAATATTAGGTTAGGCACTGTGGATATAATGTTCAGAAGATCATTCATCTTGTATGCCCTGACCGTGCTCCTCTACCCAACCTCCAAGAATGCCCCTGGTACTAGACTCCTGGATGCTGTAGCAAACGTCAGCAATCCATCACAATATAACTGGGGTCAACTAGTTTTGGATTCGCTGGTGGCTAAGAATTAGGAGTTTAAGGTGGGTGGGGGATTAAAGAAATCACTTGGTGGTTGTACATCTTCTTAATGGTAAGTTGTGTTTTGTTATCACATTTTGAACTTGCATATTGTTACTTGAAATTTACAATTGACAGTTTTATTATTTTGAATTTACTACCTTTTTTACTTCTACAAATTCCCAACCAATCAATCCAAGTCAGTAATGAGGCACCTTTGACGAGACAATGGAAAAAACAAACAAATTCAAAGGTGCATTCAAATTGAGAGGAAAGGCAAAGAGGTACTGTGAAGTATCTGTTCAGTTACAAGCACTCATATTATTTCTTTCAAACATTATATATATAAACTTTCAAGCATATGTATGTGAAGTTACGAGCGTGTTGTTTTTAATGTATTTCTGTAAAAGTTGATTCATTTAACATATTGACATACATTCCAGGGTATTGTCCCCCCAGAAAGCGTTGGCATGGATCTGGACATTGCTGCTAGTACGTTGCAGCATGAGGTAAACACTAAACACTAACTACAACATCACTAGGGCTTATTTTTTATAGATTTAACTTTAATTTTGTTTAGCTCACAAGGAATATCTATAAAGATGTAATGTCAACAATCTACAAGAAATTGAAACTTGTTGACATTAAACTGATGGCTGTAGCCGCAACACCCTCAAAGTCCCCCGACAGAGCACAGTAAGAAGAAGCTCAGTAGGAACACAATCAAACCCAAGGGCACCTGCTGCTGCATCCCCGGCATCTCAGTAAGAAGATGAGGAGCCGGAGAAAGCCAAAAGGGCACCTCAGGAAGAAGAACAACTTGAGGAAATTCCTGCTGGTAAAGTAGACGAGGATGTTCCTCCCTGCCAAACAAGAACATATGCTAGGAAAAAACCATCGACAGCCTCGTCTAAAAACCAAAATAAATCTGCCCTCAATGCCTTGTTTTCATATTGCGCCCGCAAATCACTGTTTGATGAAGACAGGTACATCAAAATTAATTTGCTAGTTCAAACTAATTTATATATTTTTGTGACAATATGATTCACATACATTTTGTATGTATGAAAGGGTGCTTGCTAGTATGCTCGGAGTCCACTTGTCACAATCAGACCTGTACAGTCACTGTAATAAATAGTGGGTATCCAATATGGTATGCATTACTTACTTTTCATATCATTATTTAATATTCAGTTCCATTATTTAATGTTGAGTTGCCCAAATTAGGTTGTCATCTTTGCTGCAACACTATGGAATCACCAACAATTAGAAGAAAATTGTGTTGTAACTTGACATTTTCTTAACCCCCTCTTTATGGTAAGAATTTTTATACTTTATTTGTAGTCAGTAGTTTCAATATAATCTGATGAGTGGATAACAAATTTTTTCCCATGTAGGATAACGTAATTGTACATTTTGAGAGGGACTATGAAGACACTACTTTCGTAGAGAGTGTTTTCGATCAAATTGTAATAGGATATGATATCTTCAGTTGTAAATGGGTAAGTTTAATTATGGTTGTAATAATGTACGCTTACTTATAAGCATATGATTGTTTAGTTACTTTTATATCTCTGTACAGTTACTGAAATTTTATAATTATTCTAGTTTTTGCTCCTTGCCTCTACAAGGAGCGTTGGAGCTGTTACGCGCTATCCCTTGCAAGTAGAACACTATATGTGTTAAATTTCATGAAGATGAATGAAGCAAGCCCAAAACATCAACTCGACCAGTTCACGGTATCATGTCATTGGCACCAAATTCATAGATTTCACTACACTATCTTCTCCACCATCTGAACGATATGTATGTCTTTTTGCCTAGGCAATGAAATTTCACAAGCTCCTGCGAGAATTTGGCTACAGATCCCCAGAAGACAACCAAGTCAACCTGGAATATGTCAATCTCTCTTTGCAATCAAACGAGTGAGCATAGAATTAAATTAATTGGAACATATAATGTCTTGCCATATTTTTCATGTTTAATATGTTGGCTGCAATTATGATGGGGGTGTATGTATTGAGATACATGCAGACTTGGGATAATGCACCTATGCCTAAGTATTCTCCCGTAAGTGACTGATCACAACAACACAACTATGATGATTGGCACAAGATAGTGCATTCAATTTTAAATCTGATACGTTTCTACAGGCTATGATATGAGAGTTCAAAAAACAATATGTATGTGACTGGGTGACACACCCAGAAATGAATACCGGGAGAAAGTACTCAAGGATGCTGGGGTCTGGGACAAATTAGGTTGAGTGAGCTTCGCATTGTATATCATGAAAAAATAAGGGATTGTAACAGTTTCTAGTGGACATGCAACATGAAGAACTTTTAATGCCTTGCAATGTTTTTGTGTAATTACTCATAGGACATAGATGCATGAAAACAATTACTGATTGCTGGTTAAGCTTATACATACTTTATAGATCTAGGAAAATAATTGTACAGATATTCTTTATTGGTTATTGTACAGATCTATATTTCTCGCAGTCTTTTTCAAGAATATAATTGAATACATTGAGAGAGTTATGCTTCGAACTGAATGGAGATGTGCGTGTAATGGAATGGGTCTCTACTTGTAACTATATAGGTCTTTGGTTGTAACAGAATATTAGATTTTCCATTTCCGATAAAATTGCTGAACATCCCTTGTATTTTGCTTGTAAGTAAACGTGGCTATGCTTTTAACTGAATGGGTCTTGCTTGTAACTACACAGGTCTCTGCTTGTAACTGAATGAGTATTTGCTTATAACTATAAAGGTTTCTGTTTGAAACTATACAACCTCTGTTTGTAACTGAACAAGTTTTTGCTTGTAACTATACAGGTCTCTACTTGTAACTGAACAAGTATATGTTTGTAACTATAAAGAACTCTGCTTGCAACTATACAGGTCTCTGCCATAATTGAATGAGTTTTGCATGTAACTATACTGGTCTCTGCTTGTAACCGAGCGAGTAGATATGCTTGTAACTATAAAGGTCTTTGCTTGCAACTCTATATATTCCTACTTATAACGAAACAAAGTTTTGCTTGTAATCTAACGAGTTTATGTTTGTAACTCAATGAAACTTTGCTGATAACTGAACTAGTCAACAACTTAATTCCATAGATGGAGGTATGCTTGTAACTAAATAGATATATGCTCGTAACTAGATTTTTCCCAGTTGGTAGGCTAAATATTTAATTACAAAAAAAAATTTATTACTGACCGAATTGTAACTGATAAAGGGGTCAAAATCCGTGACCACAGTAAAAGTATCTTTTCTTTAAGTAATGACCCCAATAGTAACCGCCTAAAGGAGGTCACTAATTAGTGACCCTTTTTTGTAATCGCCAAACTCGGGGTCAATAATTAGTGTCCCATTTGTAACTGTCGTAATGGGAGTCACTAATCAGTGACCAATTATAAAGGCCCACCCCCCAAATTTGTGACTCTTTTTGTGACCCACCAAGAGAGGGTCACTAATTAGTCACTCATTTTGTAACTGCCTCATATTCGGTTACTAATGACTGACCCTTTTGTAACTTATCCCGTAGTGGTCGCTAACTTTGTGACCGATTTTTGACTGTAGTGTCTACGATCACATATGTGGTCACAAATCAGTTATTATTTTTTTTCAAATAACTTAGCCTTAGTCAGTTACTACTAGGTCACTAATCGGTCACTAATTAGTGACCCATTGCTGCGGTCACTAATAGCATTTTTTCTAGTAGTGATATATACTATATAGGTCCATGAAAGCAAAGAGCAAATTTAACAGCATATTGGACTCTTAGTAGCTAGCCAGCTAATGGAGGTATGAAGATAAAGGTTTAGGAACTTAGAAAGATGCATGAGTTTAGGTACACTATAATAGCCAACATGTAAATTTTGTTTACAATAAATAAAAAGACAAGCAGAAGCATTTTTGCTTCCAGTTATCTTCCTGCTATTTCATTTATAATTAGCCAAGTGCCTTAGTAATTGATTCATTTATCTATTGGCGCCGGGAATCCAAGTAAAGAAAAAAAATATATATCGAATTCAATTAGAGAAAGTAGATTATATATATATATATTATATGAATTCTTGAAATAGGAAACAGAGTTTTCTGTAACTATATTATTTATTTTATGTTATTTTCTAGCTTAATAAAAAAAATGCTAATGAGAGAAACTAAATTGAAAAAATAATATTTTTAAATCTATATTCTATCAAATCTTATCAATTTTAATGAGTTTTTTAATAGGATTTTGACAAGTTAAATAAAATCTCATTAAATCTTATGGAATTCAAAATCTCATTAAATCTTATGGAATTCAAATCTCATTAATTTTTTATCTAAATGGTAAAAATGAAAATTTGAAATTCAAATTTCACCAAATTTTATAAAATTCTGGTTTCCAAATATAGTGTAAGGCCTTTGAATCAAATTTCTGAACTATTAGTGAATATACATGTGATAATGAATTATAAAGAACTGTAAATTTTTGACTCATAATACTTAAGTACAAGTGATTAATTCCTTAGAAGTCCTATATCATTTAGAACTCTTTTCTATAAAAGGAAAACTAATTTTCCATTGAAAGAGAGGAAAAAAAATACCTTTAAAAGTTCAAGACTCAACTAAAGTTTTCTGACAAGAATCAACTATTCAACAATTGATTCTAGCAGCCTGGGATTGAGGTACCTTAGCTAAGGAATGTGAGATGTTCCAACGATTCGAGATTGAGGCATCCTAGGGTAAAGAATTGGAGATGTTCTAGTGGTTTGGAATTAATTGGGGTAAAATAAATAGGTTTATAACTGGGTTTTTATTAGGGTTTTCTAAAAATTAATTGTAAAAGTAGTATTGACTTTTTTTTGATAAATTTCAATTCATTTTTTCATTAAAATTATTCTAGTTAAGCTTGAATTATTCTATTCAGGTGAATCTATTTGGCCATTGCTCAAGCCATTAAAAACAAAAATAATTTATGGATCATGCGCATGCATGCGCGCAACATGCACATAGATATAAACACGCATGCACGCATATAATAGTTTTGTGGATTTATTAAATTGTTAACAAAATATGTTTATAAGTTTGAGGTATACAAATAGTTAAAAAAAGTTATATTAATTTTTTTTACAACTTTATATTAATAACAAAATCTCTCAATATGTAAAACGTTTTTTGGACAATTATACTTTTATGTAGATTCCAAGTTACAGATATGCATTTTTTTATTTGAATTTTCTTTCATTATGATGATTAATAATTAATATTAATAACATGAATAATTGAAAAGTTTTTCTAATTACTATAAGAAGAGTTCTTAAACTTCCTCTAAAATTTAAAACATTATTCAATTCAATTTACTACTCACAAATTTATAATTTCAAAATGTGTATCAATACTAGAAAAGGGGCGATTACCAATGCTTTATTCACATTGGTAAATAGAAAAATTGTTTCAAAAACAAACATTTTGACGCAATAATAGACGCAAAACATTGTGTCGGAAAAATACCCGTTGGAAAAAAATTACTGATGCAAAACAGAATGTGTCGGTAATTTCCAATGCAAATTGCGTTGAAAGGAAAAGAGTCCCACTAACTTCTCAAATACTTTTCGACACAATTTTGACCAAAAAATAAATTTTCGACAAACAACCCACAAGATTTCCGGTGCAAGATATTAGTTTATAGACACAAATTGCATTGGTAAATAATATTTTTGTTTAATTTTTTTATTTGCTACTGTCACAAATTTTCAACGAAACTTTGCGTTGAAAATTTCTGACGGATAGTGCGTAAGAAATTTCTGACGCAATTATGTGTCAGAAGTGAGCACAGGTTTCCTGCGCACTATCCGTCAGAAATTTCTGGTGCAAACTCGTGTCGAAGGTGTTCGGGCACAGGTTTCCCCGAAAATTTCTAATGCTAAATAAATTGCGTTGGAAATATTTTAATAATAATTAATTATTCGTTTATTTTGTATTTTTTATATTTTCTATTAATTAATTAAATTAATTATTTATTATTTGTTATCAATTATTAATTATTCATTAATAGTAATTAAATTAGTTCAAATTTAATTATTAGAAAATTAATTAATACAAATTCAAAATTCTATACTGAATGTACATATTTTTAAATATATATTTTTTTATTTAACTTATTTAACATAAACACTTTTATGAAATAAAAATAACATATGTATAAATTTTTATAAAAAGAATATTCAAATATGTCACTACAAACATAAAATAATGTCACCATACAAACATAAAACAATATCTCTAAAAAAGCAAAATCACTCTCGACAGTCACTGTCAACTGACAAAGATGATGAATTAGAATCATGTGCAGGCGTAGGAGGGCATTACTGATCGGGTGGCATACCCTTCATCCTTTCAACCATCTTGTACAAATTTTGATGGGCAACCTCCATACCCCCCATTTTTTCTTGAAGCTCTTTATTTTCTTGACGGTGATTTTGCACCTCCGATAGCATGGAAGATTGATCAATATCAGATGGAGGATAGTGGACTGACTGGGAAGAACTCTACCTTCCATAAATCTATATACGACCAAAGGCTCTCCCCCCAACGCACCTCTCCCAGAGCTCAGTGTTTGATATCCACTGAGACTCTGGAGTGGATGTCGCCTCAAGTACCGACTGAGAGGATCAAAACAGTCTGGAATTCAGTCTATATACACAAATATATCATAAAATAAGTTTAATAGTTAAAAATATTGATTATAAAAAGTTAATAAATAATATAAATATTTGGTAAAATTAAATAAAATTTACTTACATGAGTCTTCTCCGATTGTTAGTCCACTTACACCTCCTCACCATCCTTCCTCCTGATATGAGTATGCTCAAGAACTTCAAAAAATGGGGAGTCAACCAGTCTCTTTCCTACAATACATAATAAAATTTGTTTAGTTATTTATAATTATTAGATATTAAGTTTTTTTAAATAATTAAACTTACAATTCTCATAGCATGCTCATGTGGAGTAATAGAGCCTCTTGTGTGGAGAGAACTGTCTTTTTCTAAATAACGATTCCTTTTATTTTAAGAGCTTATCTTATTAAATCTCTCTCCTTTCCAATAAATTTAAAGCTCATCCCACATAAAAGGTGGGATCTAGTTTGGTCTGCCTCTGATCTAAGCATCTCGAAACATGTTAGAAAGCCTATGAGATCTACGAGTACTAAATATCCATCTAATGGTTGGCTTGTCCTATGGACCCCATGTACAATATTTCTGCATAAAGACGCAAAGTAACAGTTAATAAAAAAATCAAATATTATTACAGGAAAAAAAAATTAACCATAACTGCATCAGAATATGAACTTGGAACTCATTAAATCACAAATCACAAGAATGTCCTCCATGTAGGATAACATAATGTAAACTTTGACCGAATGACTACTGTAATAGCCTAAGCAGCAGTTGTCAAAGGATGAAATCTGCACAAGGAAAAAAAAGAATCAATATTAGTGAATGAAAAAATTAGAAAAATATTTATCAAGATTCTTGAACAATTAATTTTACTACTTACCCATGTCACCAACAGGCCTAACCAGTGTCTCACTAATACTGCTACAAGAAGTGGTAGATGATCCGATCCGTGCAGGGTTGGATAGAGAAGAATCAAGTACGGGGATAAAGGAGAAGTGCTATCAATAGAGGCAATAGTACTATAGGCAGAAACTGGTGAAGTGGGTCCTCCAATAGTAGATGGGATAGGAATGTATTCAGAGGTGGGTATGAAATGAGTAGGTCGCGAAATGAACTGAGAATGTGTAGCCCGAAATCATAATATGACCAAGTAGGGTCAATGGGATAGGCTCCTAATATTCACTAGAGGCAAGGGCTTAGAAGGATATGTGTAGGAGGATCTCGTTGCTTTTTTGAGCAGCCAGTATTTATACCCTTACTTCTTATTGGCTCTACACTCGAAATTCATCTATATTGATAGATATATGTAATTATTTTGTTTAAAATTACATAAGATAGAAGAAATAATTACTTAACTTTGAGTATTAGAGAATAACACAACTTTTTAAAAAAAAAAATAAATCTAACATTTATTGAGTTGCAGAATTGTTTTAAGAAATTGTTCAATTATTTACTTAACAAAATCTTGTTTTAAAATCATATAGCCGTTTTTTTATCTAAAATACCCCTCTATAGCTTCATCCAAAATATCCTTAAAAGAAATGTAAATATTAGGCAATCAAAATATAAAAATATTAATTACTCAAAAATAGAGAATATAATTCACTATCACAAAATATACAAAACAATTTAATTTGAATAACCTTGATCCTCCTCCTCTCTCGCCTCTTGATCCTCCTCTTCTTCCTCATAATCTCCCGACAGTTCGGTGTCATCATCGTATTGAATAAATTCTTTCTCCTCATCTTCGTTTTCATATTGATCATCTTCTGTTAGTCATTCTTGATCCACCTGTCCTAGATCAATCTCGTCATACAATTCTACTTCATGACACAATCCTGTAATGGATCAACATCAATTATAGGCATTACTTGAAACATGGACTCTTCTTGATAAACTTCTTCCACACTTACATTTTCTATTTTTACTCAACCGGTTGGTTTTGTCTTCATAACTACCCACCATTGGGCCTTGTCCATTCAAAGTTGGATAAGGAATATAATAAACTTGTCTAGCATTTTGAGCAATAATGAACGGATCATATTGATTATATTCCCTACTACAATTAACTTCAACAATATTATAAAGAGGATGAACTCTTATACCACAAAATCTTCTTGGATCAAACCATTTACACAAAAATAAAACAACACTTTTTATAGGTTCGCATGAATATTCTAATTTTATAATTTCTTGAAGGACACCATAATATTCAATTTCTCCTACACCGCTAACACTTTTTATATAGACACCACTATTAACAGTTTTCCTTTCTCGAAAGTATTCGTTTGTGTAAAACTTATAATCATTCACATAGTACTTAGGGTACAATCTCACACTTAGATTTGGTCCCAACGCTAAATCACGTAAGTGCAAATTTGTGACACTATTAGCAGGATCATGCACCTATTTATAATATATTGAAAAAGTTAACTATAAAAAATAATATCATTATATGACACGTAGATGATATACTTACGAAGCCTTAAACCTATTTGTTGTATATTGAAAAAGTTAACCGTCTAAAATAATATTATTATATGAAATGTAAATGATAACTTACGTAAGCCTTAAACTAGGCGAGAAATTCATTTTGAATCCAAGTTCCAGCCTCTCTTGACTTATGCCATTATAATGTGTAAAAAAAAAAAAAAAAAACTACAAATCAAACAAAAACAACAATACATCACTTACCAAACCATTATAAAAGTTGTTCAAATAATATTGAAATAAACTTACTTAATGAATGGCTGTACTTCATTACAATTTAGAAGAACGTGCAAAGTTGCAGAATGCATCTCTTCTTCTGACAGATATCTCTATGCATAAATTCCAGAAGTACGACTAGGCTGATTAAAAATTGAGAGATTGGGAGACCACTACCCACACCCCCATTATCATTTTGAGGCAGTCTCGTTCTAGAGGACAATGCATTGGCCTCAAAATAATATAAAGTGAAATGCGATGTTTCACGAGTCAAGTGCGCTGCGTATATGGAACTCTTAACTTGTGCTTTATTTTTTGTAAATCTTTTAAACTCTCCCATACCCCGTAACATATATAAAACAAAACATTAATGACATTATTTTGCACAATTATGTCACGAATATGCCAAATAAAAATTGGTATTGTATATTTAATACATTACTTTTCAAATGGATATATCCATCTGTATCGAATGGGTCCCCCAACTTTAGCCTCATATGAAAGGTGTACAAGTAAATGCTCCATCGAATCAAATAATACTGATGAAAAAATTCTTTTAAGTTTACACAATATTACTAGAATATTTTGCTCTAATTGCAATAAATACTCTTTTCTAAATGTAGTAGAGCATAAATCCTTATAAATTGACTTAATTTTGTAAGAGCCTTCCACATAGCATTAGGTAAGCAATCAAAGGCAATTGGAAGAAGGCACTTCATAAATACATGACAATCATGACTTTTCAATCCATGTACATTACTTGTTTATGGATCAAAACACCTTATCAAATTAGAAGCAAATCCATCTGGCATTTTTAATTCTCTAACCCAATTGCACACTGCTCTTCTTTTGATCAACAGTTAAATTGTATTTTACTTTGGTTTCGCAATTTTTCCATTAGACAAAATCACAAGTTCCATGGCTCGCAACCTACAAATCTCACCTAAGTCCATCCTTGCTTTTAAATTATCTTTTGTTTTCAATCTAATATCCATTACAGTGTAAAAGATATTATTAAAAATATTTTTTTCAATATGCATCACATCAAAATTGTACCTAATCAAAAGAAATTTCCTATACAGAAGTTGTCAACATATACTCTATTTAGTCCAATTATGGAACACTCCGTATCCCACCAATTTAGATTGACCGTGTTTAGTTACTTTGGAAAAGGAGCAAACTCTATCTCACAATTGTGCACTAGATAGTCTAGGTAGCAACTCATTAGTGTCAACCCTATTTTATATAAAATCTCTCTTATTCTTCCTAAATACATGATCATAAGTAAAAAATTGACGATGACAGTCAAACCATGAATTCTTACCACTGTGCTTTAAAGTAAAGCCTTTATTTTCTCCATATAATAAGGGCAACCCAATTTACCAATAGTCATCCACCCATACAATATTCGATATCTAGGAAAGTCATTGATTGTCCAAATTGTAGCTGCACGCATCATAAAATTTTGTTTCATACAAACATCATATGTCAAAACACCTATGCGCCACAACAACTTCAATTCATCAACTGAAGGCTGTAAATAAACATCAATTGAGCTCTTGAGATTTTTCAAACCAGGTATAATACATGTCAAAAACATGTAAGGCTTGGTCATACACGTTTTTGGTAGAAAGTTATAAGGAGTGACTATTACAGGCTAACATGAATATGATCGGGACGACTGACTAAATGGAGTAAAACCATCAGAACATAATCCAAACTTTATATTCTGAGGCTCAATTGCAAAGTTAGGATATACTCTTTTGAAAGTGTTTCCATACTTCTCCATTCGATGGATGGCCCAAAATACCCTAGGGTCACCTGTTTTCATAGTGCCACCTCATATAAGGTGCAGAACTCATTGATGCATCTAATATTTGTAATCTTGGAATAAGTGGCAAATAATGCATCAACTTTACTGTCATGCTTTTGTAATTTTTCTTGCCTACTTTACGTGGTTGATACCTTGATTTTTGACAAAATTTACATGAAAGCCTACTAGAATCATATATCATCTCTTGGTATCTATTTAGATTCTCAAGTAGATTACCCGATGGACAACTAGCATCATTGACCCTACTCACTCCACCAATGGACTTCTCTCCATGAAAAGTTCAATACCAATACCCTTCCATAAATCCATTTTGATAAAGATAAACCTTGATTGTATTAGTCTCTAAATATTTTAAACATTTACATTTACAACACGGACATCTAAGTAACCTCTCTTTAAGAATTCTGGTTGTTGATAAACATACAAGAGAAACTCATCAACACTATTCACAAATTCCAGTTTCAATCTCCTTCTACCTGCATGGAGCCTATTATAGATCAATTGACGATATTTTGGACTTTTCATATCTATTAACAATAAAAAAAAAGTGTTTTATTGTTATAATGTTCAAAATTTTATTTTCATCAAACGAAGTACAAAGTTATGTCTGAAATACACACACAATCCCGCAATTTTAACAAGATTAAGAGTTTGAATGAAATTTTGAAAAACATTTAAGGTTTAAAGTGGAAATAATGGACTAGAGTAAGGACTTCAAGTGTAATTTGGACTTAATTAAGGGCTTGAATGAAATTAAATTAATAATTACAATATTTTATTAGTTATGTGTATTCTTTAAACAATTTTTAACATTAAATACATACTAATATCAGCCTTACCTTAATTTTTTGACAGGATTGAGGGCTTGAATGTAATTTTCACAAAATTAAGTCCTAAAATCTAATATTGACAATATTAAGGGCTTGAATGAAAATTTGAAAACATTTAAGGATTAAAGTGGAAATAATTGGTTAGAGCAAAGTGTAATTTGGGCAAAATTAAGGGCTTGAATTAAGGGCTTCCATGAAATTAAATTAATAATTATAATATTTTATTAGTTATGTCTATTCTTGATAAAATTTTTAACATTAAATACATATTAACATCAACCTTACCTTACTTTTTTGACAAGATTAAGGTCTTGAATGTAATTTTTAGAAAATTAAGGACCTAAAATCTAATTTTGACAACATTAAGGGCTTGAATGAAATTTTAGAAAACATTTAAGGATTAAAGTGGAAATAATTGGTTAGAGCAAAGTGTAATTTGGACAAGATTAAAGGCTTGAATTAAGGACTTGAATTAAAGTAAATTAATAATTATAATATTTTATTAATTATGTGTTTTATTTTTAAATTTTTAACATTAAATATATACTAATATTAGCCTTACCTTGCTTTTTGACAACATTAAGAGCATGAATGTAATTTTCACAAGATTAAGGACCTAAAATCTAATTTTAACAATATTAAGAGCTTCAATGAAATTTTATAGAAGTTTAGAAATCTAAACCCTAATGATTCCCCATATCACAAAGGCAGCCAACCATGCAAGATAACATAAAGAATTTTATATTTAAAATAATGCACCAAAATTAATAAAAATAAAATACATGTTGGCATAATAATATCATTAATAGTATTTTTCATGTCCATTATATTTTCCGACCCTACAACCAAATTAATAAACATGAAGATAAGTCATTTTATTGATGACAAGTTTCCAATCAAACAATAAGTCTAAGTAGAGAACAGACTAATTTAGCTTAAAATATTATTTTTGATATTAACTTTCATTAAATTAACATGAGATGATATTAATTTTAAATTACAAAATTAACTTTTATATGATTTATAGTGTACAAATATATTACATAAAGATATTTATAAAAAGTAAGTACAATTCTTATCATTATTCACACATTCAAAAAATAATAGAAACTTGTTTAATCCATCCAGAAAAAAGATTTTTTTTTCTATTTTTTAATTTTTAGATTACTTTATTCAATAAGAAATGAAAAGAATTTACAAAAAATAAAATTTTAAAAATTTATTTTCATGAGAATCTGATTTGTTCTCTTTCTTAAAAAAAGTTGACATTTTTTAGTATTAATAAATAATATTTAATATTATTTAATATTTAAATAAATAAAGTATGGTTTGTAATTAGATTGGTTTAGTTTGATGCAATTTTTGAAATATTCAAACTAAATAATTAAGCTTAAATAAAATTAAACCAAAATTTTAGTTTGGACACTCCTAATCATAAACACCATCAAAGCAATATTAAGGATTGAAATATAAGAAGATGGCAAGGCCATTACGAATGTGGTGGTCCCTTTCTCTGGTTACGTTTTTGAAACCTCGGTCAAACAACTGTATGACAGACTAAATCCATGTGCTACATGAACATGAAGATAAACATTAGTATTAGTAATTAATTGAACATTCATGCATTTAACAAACCAATTTGTGGCACGTGCTGATAATCAGCAATGGCAGATATTGCCAGTGCTTAAGTCATTCTCAATTTTAGTAAATTTTATATGTTGGATTCATGCACGTGACCGCGTCCCTCGTAAATTTTGTTTAGGTTTTTATTTTTTATTCTTTTTTTCATATTGCCGCAACCCTTCGTGGTAATTTTCATAACTTTTAATTATAAAGTGGTACATGCAGATGCATGGCTTGTAGCTCTTCATAGGCTACCGATGGAGCAGGGCCCACGCGAAGAAAATTTCAGATGTCATAACAAAGTAGAAGGCCGGCGCAATGATTTGCCTTTGTTCGTCAATAAAATCAAACTTACCTAGCTCTCAACCTCACCAACAGTAGAAGGTTACTGCTTTCCAACTAGAGGTTGTTTTTTTTTTAATAATTTTGTTCAAGCTTATTTATTTATTTTTATTAATCCTTTTAAAAATAAATTGATCCAAACTGCCCGTCAAAACGTTCTCACCGCTATTCTGAACCCAATGGCAGAATCAAAGACTTGTTTAAGGCGAAGCCAAAATAAAAGCGTGCTGCAAACAGTTTTGATGAATGGATAATTAAGTTTTTTCTTATTTTCAAGATTAACTATAATGCATAACTAATAACTTAATAATGTACAAAACTTTATTAAAATTTCTCACTTTGGAAGGGTTGAAAGATAATAACTTGATATATTATTTTTATGATGTCTATTGTCATATTATAAAACGTTTTGTAATTTCATTTTTATTATTTGATAAAAAATTTTTGTCAAAACCTACCTCATACTCATAACCAGTATTAAACGGACATATTAAATGGACAGTGAATATATAAAAGTAAACCAAACTAAGACCAGTATTGAATAAATCAAGGAAGAACAAATGATCAAACAATATTACCCAACATCATGCAACCTATTTACGTAAAAAGGGCCAGTGAAGCATTGTGGGTTACCAAGATAGGTCAAAGGCCATGGAGGACGAGAAGGATTCAGGTCTACTTTTGGGGCCCCAAAGGGACAAATCCGGGTTAGTCATCAGGTTTCACTTGATTCTGCCTTCTAGTAAGCTGAGATTACTCTCTCTTCAGTTATTCTGGTAAATCTAAAGCATGCCCGTGTATGCTTAAGAGGGTGAAAGTTATATGTAGGCGGGAGAGAAAAGAGAAAATGAGTGGGCGAGGAGGGAGTGTAAATTTATAAGGTAAATTATCGACGCAATACATCGGTAATTTCTAACACAATTTTCAAGTTATTGACGTAGTGCATCGATAACTCCTCGCTATTCAAGCCTCGGCGACAGTGCATTCCATATTTCGAAGAGAGTTATTGATGTGATGCGTCGGTAACTCATCATTATTCGAGCATCAGGGCCGAGCTATCTGGACTTCTAAGAGAGTTACTGACGAAATTACATTGGTAATGCCTCAGGAAAATGTTGAATGCAGTGTTGCTTCAAAGTTTGGACCTTACCAACGTAGATTTGCGTCATTAATTACCAACGCATAGCTTGCATTGATAAAATCCCCATTACTTGCCAATGCAATTTTGCGTTGGTTTAATATTATTTAATTTATTTTTATTCATTTATGTAAAAGTTGCTTATCGACGCAACCTTGTGTTAGCTTGATGTTATTTAATTTATTATTTATTTATTTGTATAAATATATGTGTCCTCCTACCAGTGCAAATTTGCGTCGGTTATATATTCTTAAATTTATTGTTAATTTAATTATATAAAAATATATTTAAATGTAAAAATGTAAATAAATATAAACAACATATACGTATAATATAATATGTATTTATATTATATATACATATGCGCCTATATATATATTATACATATTTTTTAATACATATATACAATATTCTATTATATCTAATATAAATATTAGATACAATGTATATATATTTACATATGTGTGTACATACATACATGCATGCATATATATATATTAATATATATGATATGCATACATATATATATGTTCGAATGCACCTATATATATATATGTAATCCGTACTTTTAATACATATATATTAATATATATATATATATATATAGTACCTCATATATATATATAATATACATACAATACAGATGAATGTAGGTATGTATATACCGATGCATATACATGCCCATATGTTTGCATATATATATGTATAGTATATACATATAATATATATATCATATATCTTTAATATCTATAATATATAACACATAATTCTATATTATGGATATATATATATATATATAGATATATACATACGCATGTATGTACATATGCACTTATATATATTACATATTTTTAATACCTATATACCATATTCTATTCGATCTCATATAAATATTAGATACAATGTATATATATTTACATATGTATATACATACATGCATACATATATATATATATGATATACATATGTATGTATATGCTCATATGCACCTATATATATGTAATTTGTACTTTTAATACATATATTAACATATATATATATATAATAATATACAGATGTATGTAGGTATGTATGTACCGATGCATATACATGCCCGTATGTTTGCATATATATATATATATATTTATATTTATATAGTATATACATATAATATATATATCATATATTTGTATATAATATACACATAATACAGATAAATGTAGTTATGTATGTACCGATGCAAATACATGTCCGTATGTTTGCATATATATATGTATGTAAATTATATACATATGATATATATATATCATATATTTTTAATATCTATTATATATAAACACATAATTGTATACTTTGGATATGTATATATATGATATATACATACGCATATATATATTTATATATATATATAACATATAATACAGATGAATATAGGTATGTATGTATCGATGCATATGCTTGCCCGTATGTTTGCATATATATATGTATAGTACATACATATAATATATATATCATATATTTTTAAAATCTATTACATATATCACATAATTCTATACTATGGATATATATATAATCTATACATACGCATATATGTACTTATGCACTTATATATATATATATTACATATTTTTAATACCTATATACAATATTCTATTCTATCTCATATAAATATTAGATACAATGTGTATATATTTACATATATATATATACATACATGCATACATATATATATATATATGATATACATACGTATGTATATGTTCAATGCACCTATATATGTGTGTAATTTGTACTTTTAATACATATATAGTAACATATATATATATAATATACACACAATATAGATGTATGTATATATGTATGCACCATGCATATACATACCTGTATGTATGCATATATGTATGTATATATAGTATATATATGTAATATATATATATAACATATATTTTTAATATCTATTTTGTCTAACACATAATTCTATAACAAGAAGTTTTGTCGGTAGATTTTGTCGATAAATTCACACTTCTATTATTCTATTTTTTTAAAAATCTACCGATGCATAATGTATTGTTGGTAAATTTCTTTTTCTATCTACTTTAATTGTTTTAAAAAAATTCTAACACAAAATTTTTGTGTTGGTAAATTTATTTTTTTACTAATTTTTGCAATATTACCGACACATAAGATTCATCGGTAAATTTCTTTTTCATTTTTTAATAACATTACCTACTAATAGAGTTGCATCGGTAAATTTCCTTGTTATTTATGTTATTTTTTTATAAAATTACCAATGCAATATCCTTTGTCAGTACATTTCTATTTTGTTAGCTTTTTTAAAACATTACCGATGCCCTACTTACATAAGTAAATTTCTTTTATATTTGCTTTATTTTTTTACTTCATTACCAACGCAACATCTTGCATCGATAAATTCTGTTTTATTTATCTTATTATTGTTCTTAGTTACCGATGCAAAAACTTGCATAAGTAAATATCTTTTTTATTTATTTCATTTTTTACAATATTACCAATGCGAGGTTTGTGTCGGTCAAATTCTTTTTATTTATTTTTTTGTGCTTCTTTACCAACGCAAATTCTTGCATTGGTAAATTTCTTTTTTATTAATTTTATTTTTGTACCTAATTACCGATGCAATATCTTATGTCTGCAAATCTGTTTTTTATTTACTTAATTTTTTTACAATGTTACCGATGCATCTTTTTGTCAATAATTGGTTCAATAATCTTTATGAATACTATTTGACGTCAATAATTACTTCTTGGGCGTCATTTATTGCTTTGGAAATATCGTTGGTAAACTGACCCAATCTCTTTCGTCGCTAATTTTGCATCAGAATTTCCTCTATTTCTTGTAGTATATTCTCTTGTAAGTTACATTACATTACTTCAATGTTATCTTAAATTTTCTCTTATTTTGTCTCTTCCAAAATATTTACAAATATTTTTTCTATATTTTTTATGGGAAGGGAGAGACAATTCATCTCTCCCTTTTAGTCACTCACACACATCACTTTCTCTCTCTCTCTCACATTGTGATATCTTCCTCTTATACAGCCTTGAGTACTATTTTCCTTGCAAACACATTGAACCTAAGGTTCGAAAAAATTAGACTATTCATTGAATCAAAAAAATTATTAGTTCATGGTTCACCGATTTAACTATCAATTGAATTATAATCGAACTGTAACTAAACTAGTAACATCATAATTATATAGTTTATATAAATATATTATAAAAATACAAAAAATCGACAACATTCAATCAAACCATTATAGTGTATATAAAATAGAAATAATAAATCATTCATCACATTCAAGATAAATGCAAAGTATGTAAATTCAAATTTAACTTCGCAAAACTCACAAGTTCACAAATTCTCTCATATCGCATGATTATAATTTAAATAACTAAACACACATAACTATCAAAGTCATTCCTCATTGTTGTATTCTATTTCTATATTATTGCCAATTCCAACATTAGTACCAGCACTAATATCAACATTACGTAAATTTATGCCACTAGTACCACCACTAGGCTTATTCATAGGCCTTGAACTAGCCTGGACCAGAACCGGACCACCAATGCAAATCCTAAAAATGATAAAATGGGACTAGAACCATGAAGGCTAGTTTAGTTCTGGTTCATCACACTTTCGTCCAATTCACACTTTTGGTTTTGATCCGAGCCAGTTCACAGTTCAATTTCTAATTCATTTGCATTTTATTCCTGGTTCGTTTAAGATTCATTCCCAATTCATTCATGGTTCTGGTTTCGGTCTAGTTCATTCCTAGTTTGTTTGTGATTTGTTCCTAGTTTGTTTGCAGTTCGTTTCGATTCCCGTTTGATTTTGTCAAAAAATTATATATTAACTTATAAATATTTTTGGATTATTAAATATTTTTCAAATATTATAAATATTTAATCTTATAAATATCTTTCAAATACTAAATATAAAAAAAATAATAGCAACAACAATAATAATAGATTTGAATTTAATTGTGCATCAATTAAGCTACTTTCATATTCTTTTGCGGTTTAGAAGAATCAAAATTCACATAGTTCTCTTATCTTAATTTATGTACTCCCTTATCTTTTATCTTAGTATTCACTATCTTTGATTCTGATTGTTCCTTCATCATTCTCTTGATTTGGTTTTGCAATAAATTCTTGTTGTCTATACATGACCTTTGTCCAATCATCAGGACATGATTGAACTTCAACATTTGTTAGAAGTATATTCGAATAGGTTTCATCTAATATTTGACCTCTTGTACTAAAAGTTTGTTTAATTAGAACTGTTGAGATAGGTAACGCTAAAATATCCTTTATCATGTGCGAAAAGATTGGAAATCGACCCGATTTTTGCTTTCACCATTGACAAATTTTAAAATGTTCTTCTAAACCCATAAAAATCAATGAGTAAAATTGAAAGTTTGTATCTTTGGAGTATAAAATAAAAAATTTAAATTCCTCTTTTCTCCATTAATACTCTATTCAACATTCTTAAAACTTTTTCTAATTATTTCACTCATTTCTTCCATAAATTAGTTAATAAATTCTAACCCAAATATGTCAAACATAATTTTATTTTTTAAGTAAATATAATTTGTGATATTTTTTTTTAAAATAATTTATTTTCCTTTTAAATATAAGTTGTTTAATTTTCTTAGAGAACAAGAGAAAATTTTAAATCTAAGATTACATAATTAAATGAGTTAAATTCTAAATTGTTTAATTATTAATTAACTAATAATGGATTTAATTCTTAATCCATTAAATTCTAACCTATTTGTTTGGACTGAGAATGACTCGATGTTTGCATTTGTTTTATAAAATATTTTTATATTTTAGAAAAATAACCATGTTTGACATTATTTTTAAAACATACTCTTTTTATTTAAAAAGTTTTAAATAATTCATATTATGATTTTCAATTAATAACAAAAGTAATAAGATGAAAAAAAAATTTAAAAACAAAATACAAGATTTTACAGTTCACGATTCATACACGGTTCCGGTTCATGATTCTCTTACAGTTCCGATTTATGGTTCATACATGATTCCGGTTCATGGTTCATAGTTCACAGTTCAAATCTAGTTCTAATTTGCTAGTTTTTGCGTGCCCATTATAGTGTTTATCGCACTACAGTGCACCTGGGCGCTACAGCACCAAAATTCTAGAATGTCGTGCGCTATAGCGCACTCCGGCGCTATTACAGTAGGGTTATAGTAATTTTTAATTTTTATTTTTTATTTTTTTTTTTGTTTTACAAAAACTTAACTTGTTTTTAAACTTTTATATATGTTTCCCTTGACCTTAAACCCCTCAAATTCCTTTCAAATAAATTTTAAAATGCTACCAAAATCCATCAATTTATATAAAACCATAACAAAAATCAGTTTGTATTGTTACAAATAGTCAAGCAGCAACCAATACACCACTGAGCCTAGCAGCATAGCAACGTGTCGTCACTATGGCCCCTAACTTACCTCTCTCTAGTTAACTCATATAATCTGTTCACATGTGATACAACATATAACTCAAAATACACATTTGTAATTTAATCATAAATCATCTAGAAAAACTATTTTTATCATTCCAGTAAGCCATTTAACCAAGTAGAGTATTTCTAGTATTACAACTCTTTGTCATACATTGTCTTCATTATTTTACAAACTCTTATCTACTATTATAAGTACAAATAAATCTTTACTAACCCAACCTCTATTAAATGTATGCTATGCTGATGTGGTGTTGCAAAACTGTTATTATTTTTAGATAAATCCTTTGAGTATCTATGTGGGAAAAAGAGTGGTTAGACAGGTATCTGAGTGAATGGCAATCAAACTAATTCTAGTGAAAACAGTCAGGGTTTATCCATATAATATTCATACATACTCTTGCATAAAATTCCAAAACAATGAATATAGCAAATAATAAACATTAGAATAATCGAGTCTGCACAACAACATCCAACCACGATATAACTAATGTCGTTGGAGATATCAGATAAACATAAAAAGTCTGAAAACTCATAAGAATCATAATGCATAATCATGTGCATGCTTTGGTCAGATGTGTACAATCCATAATCATGTGTCTAGGGGTAGTAGATCTACAAATCATAATCTGGACCCTCATTGAGGCAAAACAGAAATATGTCGAGTACTACTACATTGTGTAGCCTACACTGGGGGTTGCCACTCCCTAGCCAAACTTAGTCTTTGGTGTCTAGTCTCTGTACTAGGGAGATAATTATACATATGTCATATAATACAAATAGAATTGTCACCTACCCCAGATGACTACCTGACATCATAGTCTAAGTGTCAAAGTACTAAAACATCATGAATTCATAAAATCATGAAATTACATATATGTGTACATATGAAATCAGAATATATCTAGACTATTTCCCTTTTTCTAATATAAGCACAAAAGTATGTGCAAAACATATTTCATTTGATAGAAAGTATATCAGGATTAGAGAGATGCTGCTAACCGTGTAAGGAGAATCTATAATTGTGCTGTAAGAGCTACTTGATTAGGGTTTGGCCCGACTTTGTTTTTTTTCTCCTGTAAATGGGATATATGCATATGTGAGCAAAATGTCCTAATGTGAAATACAAATGTATGCGAAATGTTTTAGATTATGAAATTCCAAATTTCCTCCTATTTTCTTAATCTCTAAGCTCGTTCTAGGTCTTATTTCTCGTATTCTCTAGAGACCATATTTATATCTCTTTATTGGCCATCATTTTGTTTAAGCTCCAACTTTATTATGTATTAATTTAAGGTTATAAACTCATTTCTTGGGTCTCATAATTGAAGAAAATTTCTACATATATGTAAAGTTTGGTTTGTTTTTCCTCCTTTGTTTCCCTCATAGCCTTAGGTTTACTTTGAACCCTTCTTTGATTTATGTTTCTACTCCACTTGTGCCCCCCTTAGTGATTTACAATTGTCCTAGAACCGCCTCCCAAAATAGGAGTGTTTATGCTTGATATTTCTTGCACAAAAGTCATAAATTCTTCCAATTACCTATGTTTTTCAACATATTTTTCACTAGGCCCTTAACTAGATTCAAGTGAAGTCTATGCTACTTTTCTGATCTTTTTCTTAATTCTTCCTTCTAACTAATCTTGTCACATCCTATGTTTCCTTTTTAACCTTACATTTGATCCCATCTTAGTGTTTTAAAGTTTCAGGCAACTGATGATTGTTTGTGAATGTCACACCCCGCCCTCTTCTAGTCGAGACAGGCATGATAGCGGGATATATAGTAATCAATACACTACTGAATCAAAGTCTGGCAGCATGTCGGCCATTGAAACCCCTAATGTATTTAGCCTTATAGGACTTGTGTTAAGCTACCTGTTCAACTTAAACACATATCAACATATCACATTTACCAACTCAAAGAACACATGGTTAAACGCATTACCTCATCCTATAGCAAAACTTATATCTAACATTTCCATTTAGTAGACATGTCATGCTTAAACCATCACGTAATTTGTAGAACATAACTATTTTGTATATCACCAAAAAAATCTCAAAATATTTAGAATCCATACATTCATTTACAATTGTCTAATACAAAAAAAACTTCTCCACCTAACTCTCTACAAAAGTAAATACAACCAATATATTCTTGGAGCTTGGCCCAGCCAGGTGCTAACAAGTGTCGTAAAAAAGTACAAGTAGGGTGAACTCTGAGATCTTAGCTAAAAGATTCAAAATCTGTAAGGAAAAGAGGTGAATGGCATATTATTAATCCTAGTGGAAATAATTAGGTTTTGTTGTTATTACAATTATAGATTCAATTTAACGGAGTTCCATAGCAAGATATATAACAATAACTAGAATGTAAGTTTTTGCCATGATGCCAAGTCATACTACATTAAAGAGCATAAACATAAATCATAAAGTCATTAAAGAGAATCATTAAAAGTCATAAAATGCATAGAACATCATTAGAATCCATAATGCATAGTCATGGTGTGGCTTGGTCGGATGTGCACAATAAAAAATGGTGCATCAAAGGCAATGAAAGCATAATGCAAAATCTAGGTCCTCACTGAGGCAAAATAAAAACATGTTAGGCATGTCTACTTCGAGGGTTGCCACAAAACCCTTGGCTAAACTAACATAGTTTGCGACTTCTAGTCCCCTTCTCTAGGGAAAAATAGTCATATACATATCTTGTCATGCAAATAGAATTGTCACCTGATCTACATGGCTGCCTGACATTATAGTCTAGGTGCCAAAACACTAAAATATCGTAAATTTATAAAAGATCATGAAATTCACATGTCTACATTAGAACTCGGAATATAACTGGACTGTTTCTCATTTGAGTATCAACATACATGTAGTTTTGAAAATAAGCAATAATTGGTTATAAAACATATTTAGAAAAAATAGCTAGGATTAGGGAGATGCCACTCTCCTAGTGTAGGAAGTTGAGGGACGTAGTCTCGAAACTATTGGATCATGGTTTGGCTTAACTCAGTTTTCTTCTCCTATAGATGGGATACATACATGTGTAAGAATAGCACCCTAAATGCAAAGTGCAAATGTATGCCTATTCTTAGATTGCGTAGCTACAAGTTCTTTTCTTTTCTTCACCTTTAGGCTCAAACCAAGCATGCCTTTACCCTTTTTCTCTATTTTCATCCACAAACACCACATCCAAGTTCATGATCCAACCTTAAAAACATAGAATCTTTCAAGTCAAGTAAGATTTAAAGCTATTCTTAACCAAATCTATCATATATCAAGCAATATTTTCCTATGAGTGAGGTTCAATCATCTTCCCTCTCTACAGCAAACAAACATCATTAAATGCAAAATATAAACTGATTAAGATTTAGAGAATAGAGAGTAGAAGTAAGATTATAAGTATTTTAACATAGATCATGCATTTTCTTCCTATGGGTGAAGTCATCAGCCTCTCTCTCTACAGCATGCAAGTCAACTCATAACAAATATTTTAAACCGATTAAAAGCTATAGAATGGAGAGGAGAAGCTAAATATGTAAAACTACTGAAAAATATTCGAGAGAGTTTGAGATCTAACGAGTTTTCTTACCTTTTTTCTCCCATTTCTCTTCTTTTCCTCTTCTTCTCTCTTTCTCTCTCTAGACCTCCAGGATTTGCCTTTTTGTCACATTAGACATACCTATTTTGTCACTCATGTGACATCACATAGATACCATTACTTGGAACAATAAATACATTAATAATCCCAAACTCTTTTTGAGTTAAATTCTCCAAATTCTAATTTGTTTAAATATAACATCCGAATGCAAAGTCTTAAAATCTTAACCCTAGGGAGAATCTTATGTTCGTAAGTAAGGCACAAAAATCTTTTAAATTCATAACTATGCCTTAAAACATCCTATTCAATTGTCTTCCAATCATTCGAGTAATTTAACACATAACATAGTCTCATATTAAATCTGTTTACCCCTCTCATTTTCATTAATCTGATAAAACCCGACACGCGTTTTATAACAAGTTCAGAATTATACACCTAGTGAAAGCTTACCCATCCATTAAGCTTGCTCTAATCTCTCTCTCTCTCTCTCTCTCTCTCTCTCTGTTTTTCATAACTTAACTTGAACATTGTGAGAAATATTGGATGTTCCAAATGACAACATCTAAGTAGAGTAGAATAAGTGATTTATCTCAAAATTACTCAAATTTAAAAAATGCGTGATTAGTTTCTTGGACTTCACTACACATTTGATGGTAATCCATCCCTTAATATATTAATAACTCTCATGAAGTAAATATATCATTAATTCATAATACATACTAGCTTTCAAAAGGCCTTCGATACATTGAAAATCTTCTTCTATGATATATAACATAAAAGTCTTTGACTTAACATATTTACTTTTGAATTACCAACATCCAACAATACTCGATGAAACTCTTGTATATTGATTAAGTATCATTTACGTTTCCATTAACTAAGTTTCTACCTCCTTTATTTAAATTTTTATGACATTCTACTGTGCTCAACTTCCACAAAGGTCCATTTGTAGGTTTTTAGTAATTATAAGGCACCCCAGAAATATTATTCCTGTCTAACCACAAACCTTTCAAGTTTTATGTTTCCAAAACTGTTGGCTAAATATTCATTATTAAATTATCTCTCAACTCATCTTGGCTTTAGCTTGCTACTAAGGCTTAACAAATCTTTTCTTTACCTATCTGAAGAGAAACCTTAATTCAAATGATAAGCCATCAACAACCTTCATTCCAAATGAGCTGCTAACCATTAATTCTAAATTCATCTTACATAGTCTATTCTTAAGATTTTCGAGCTGTCTTAATAATCTCCCAAGTTAAACCGCTAGCAACCATTCTTTAAAAATCTAATTCTTTTAAAATCCCTCAAACTCAAATCCATCTAGTTAGTATGTAGAACATATATTTTTAATTTTCATCACAAATCTTTTGTCATTTCTAATTTATTTAAGGAAAGTCAATGCTTCTTAAGCTCTTAAATGTTGATTAATATTTTTCAAACCTCCATATCTTCCCTTTAGATACTAAATCCGTAGTCTAGGTTAATATCTACTAACAATAATAAAGTTTCACCTCCTCATCTCTTAACTATTCATTTCTATTCCAATTTAGGGGCTAAGTATAATTTCCTAAAGTCTTTATCAAACTTGAGTCTTATAAACCTAATGCACCAACTTCACATCAACACTTAATTATTTCCACATTAAATATGCATTATTATCAAGTTATTATCCAATGTTCCATCCCTTAAAGCCTACTTATTATTTTCTTACTTCTTTCAAAATCTTCCTTCATTTCCTTAGACTACTTGCTCCCTCATTTTCGCAAGGCTCAACTAATCTAGTCTTAATTTTAAGAAATCAAGGGTTAGTCATTTAACTAAACTCTCTAATAGTAGGTATGTTATCATACAAATGTGATGTTTACACCCTATCAAATAGATGTAATACCAAGTGCTGTCCTAGGAGGTTGGCCGATCTTTTCCTCTCAGTTGCTTATTTCTCCCATAGCCATACCTCATGCAACCTAAAATGCAAGCATTCATACATCTTCTATGCATGAACATAGACTTCAAATCACTTCCTGACTGTAGGCCCTAATGCCTTCTAAACCTGAACTGTGGAGTTCTCTCACGTAGACTTCAACCCCATGCTTTAACACTTTCTCACCAAGATCTTGACACTTCACTTGTGCTCTAATACCATTTAAACTGTCATATCCTGCCCCCTTCTAGTCAAGCGAGGCGTGATAATGGGATAGTAACCAACATACTACTAGACTGAAGTCTGGTAGCATGTCGGCCACTAAAGCCCTTGCCATATTCAACCTTACAGGACCTGTGTCAAGGTCCTTGTTTGACTTAAACATATATCAACATAGCACTTTCACCAACTCAAGCAACACATGGCTAAATGCATAACCTCATCTTGTAACAAAACTTATATCCAACATCGAATATCCATTTTGCAGACATATCATACTCAAACCATTGCATAATATCTAGAACATAACTATTTGAATATCAACAAAAGAATCTCAAAATATTTAGAATCTTTTATTACAAGAAAATGTGCAATTTTCGATCCCAAAAGTGTCAGTAAGAGAGGAAATTGCGTTGAAAATGGAGTTACCAATGCCATAATCGATGCAAAAACTTTTGTTAGAAAAAGGGCCATCGGAAAAAAATTACCAATGCAAAAAAATGGGCGTCAGAAATTTCTGACATACATTTTTTTGTCGGAAAATTCTGACACAAAGCTTTGGTCGGAAATTACTGAAGCAAATATTAGCGTCGAAATTCTGACGCATATTTTGTATTGAAAATATGGAATTGTTATTTTTATATTTTTCTACACAATTTTGACAGAATTCTGATGATTTTGTTGTGTCGGAAAAATCATTTATTTTATTTTATTTTGATTCAATTATTTATTATTAATTATTAAAATAATAATAATATATTATATTTTAATTTATTAAATATGCACAAAAAATTAAATTAATAATAATTATTATTTAAATTTTAGTAATTAATTATGTATTATTATTGATTATTAGTTTACATATTTTTGAAATATATATTATTATAATTTATTTAGGATATGCACTTACATAAAATTGAAATAACATATGCATAAATAATATTCAAATATCTTATTATAAATATGAAATAATGTCGCTAAAAATATAAAACAATGTCTCAAAAAACAAAAAATCACTCTCGACAGTTGCCATTGCTCAACTGAAATGAAGAATCAGAATTGTGAGTAGGCATAGAAGGGCATGACTAACCAGATGGTGTGCCCTTTATCCCTTCATCCCTTCAATCATCTTATACAAATTATGAATGACAGCTTCCATACTCCCCACTTTTTCCCGAAACTCCTTATTCTCTTGACGGAGATTTTGCATCTCCAATCTTACAGACTATCCGCACTATGGATGGAGGATAGTGTATTGACTAGGAAGAACTCTGCCTTTCAAAACCATATATGCGGCCAAAGGCTCTCTCCCCAGCGCACCTCTCCCAGAGCTCGGTGTCTGCCATCCGCTAAGACTCTAGAGTAGACGTCTTCTCAGGTGCCGACTGGGAGGTTGAGCAGTTTGGAAGTCAGTCTACATACAAAAATATATCATAAAATAAGTTTAATAATTAAATATGTTAATTATAAAAGGTTAATAAATAATATAAATATTTACTAAATTAAATAAAATTTACTTACATAAATCTTCTCCGATCGCTAGTCCACCTAGACCACCTCATCATCTTTCTTCCTAACATGAGTATACTTAAAAACTTCAAAAAATAGGGATCCTCCCGGTCTCTTTTTCCTGCAATACATAATAAAAATTTATAATTATTTATAACTATCAGATAATAATAAGTTTTTTGAACTAATAAAACTTACCATTCTCATAGCATGCTCATATGGAGGAATAGAGCCTCCAATGTGGAGAGAACTGCCTTTTTCTGAACAGCAATTCCTTTTATTCTGAGAGCTTATCTTATTAATCATCTCTTCTTTCCAATAAATCTGAAGCTCATCCCACACAAAAGGTGAGATCTAGTCCAGTTTGCTTATGATCTGGACATCCTGAAACATATCAGAAAGCCTATGAGATCCACGAGTACTGAATATCCGTCTAATGGCTGGCTTGTCTTGTGGATCCCATGTATAATATTTTTGCATAAAGACAGAAATAAACAGTTAATAAAATATTAATTATTATTACAAATAAAAAAATATTTTACCATAACTGCATTGAAACACGAACCTAGAACTCATCAAACCACAAAGCACAAGAAATTGTCCTCCATGTGGGATAACACGATGTAAACATCGACTAAATGACTGCTGTGATAGCATAAATAGCAGTCTTTGAAGGATAAAATCTGCAGCAGTAACAAATTAAAAAATCAATACTAGAGATTGATGTATTAAGAAATATTTATCAAAATTTTTGAATAATAAATATTTAATACTTACCAAACGTCGCCAACGGGCCTAATCAGTGTCTTCCCAAAATTGCTAGAACAAGTGGTAACAAATGCTCATTATTCGAGTTGCAACAGATAATTCAGAATTGATGCTCATTATTCAAGTTGCAACAGATAGTTCAGAATGATGAGACCCCTGCCATAATTGTCTATTTGTTGCATTTAGTAAGTCAAAAAACTTTTGAGCATTAACATTAGGAGCATCCTCCATTCTCTGCTCAAAATTAGCATAATACTCAGGCCTACTAGAGTCATATATCATCTCCTGTTATCTATTTAGATTTTTAGGTTGATTACCCAGAAAACTACTAACATCATAAACCCTACGTACTCTAACATTAGGTTCCTCTCCATGACAAGTCCAATACCAACACCCTTCCATAAATTCCTTTTTACAAAGATGAACCTTGACTATATTAGGCTCTAAATATTTCAAACATTTATATTTACAACAAGGGCACCTAAGCAACCTCTCTCTTATGAATTCTGGTTGTGGCAAACATATGAAGGAACTCATCAACACCATTCACAAATTCCGGTTTCAATCTCCTTCTACTTGCATGGAGTCCATTATACATCCACTGACAATGTTTTAGAATTTCTATATCTATGAATAATCAACAAAAATATGTTTTATTTGTTATAATGTTCAAATTTTATTTTCATCAAATTAATTATATATCTACTTAAATACAACACAATTCCAAAAATTTCTTTCATCACTATGATTAACTTGGCTTTATGTGATTTATGTCAAATTTTCTTTACATAATTACCTTGGTTTACAATACAACTGAATATTTATGATATACTATTAATATTGTATTATTTTAATAATCTTAATTTAAATGTTTTAGAAGGCTTTCATTTTTGGATTTACTACAAGCATTTTTTATTCTAATAATCTTAATTTAATGTTTTAGATGGCTTTCAATTTTTAAAATCCAAATAGAATATTAAATGTTCTGACAAAAATTGGATAAATCTAAAAATTTGGTTCATTAAAATATGATTTGGTTTGATTTAATTTATTATTTTTTTAAAATTTATTGAATATATTTTAAATTTAATTCATTACTATTACTATAAGTATTATTATTATTAATATTATTATATGTGTTTTGGAACTTTACTTTGTCATGCTGAGTAAAAAAAATATTCACTTCTTGAGGTATTAATTTATTTGATTTGATTTCAACAAATTAAATTAATATTTGGAATTACTTTTATTATATTTTGAATTTTAAAGCATTAAATTAATGGTTATAATATTTATTAAATATTATTTTGAAAAATATCTCTTTAATCATTAAATAATATTTTGGATTAATATTTTAATTCAATAAATTCATTTGATTTTGACTTTTAATTCATTAAATTAGTAGTTATAATATTTATTAAATAATATTTTAAAATATATTTCTTTAGTCATTAAATAAATAATTAAAATATTATTTCAATCCATTATATAATATTTTAATGCATTAAATTTATTTAATTTTAAAAAATACTTTATTAAACAATATATAATAACATTTTAATTCATAAGTTTATTTTATTTTTTAAATAACATTTTAAATTAAAATTATTTATTGGCCTTTGTTTTTTGGCTTTGTTTTTATTTTAATTAATATTTTAAAAACATATTATTATTTATTTTATTTTGTTTGTTGGCCCAATGGGCTGGGCCAGCCCAGCCCAGCCCAACCTAGTTAAATGCTGGCCCAAAGATTTTAGGGCCAATAGGCTGGGCCTACCTAGCCTAGTTCCATGTTGGCTAGAAGGTACAGTTGGGTTGGGCCAAGCCCAATTTAATTATAATTTTACAAAAAAATAATATAAGTAAACAAAAAGAAAGAAAGAAAACAGTTGAAGATCGTACATATAAATTAAACATGAAGATATGAAAGTTAACAAAAATACACTAACTCAGCATGTACATGTATATAAACAACAAAAACTCTAACCAAAAAATATTAAACATTCATATTGGTGAAGATCATGAGAGAAAATAGGCATTGCAATGGTGACAATGATTGAACTAGTCACAACCGGATAGAGACGAGCAATGATAGACAAATGACCAAGGCCAAAGAAAATAGAGGAGAGCAGCAAAAGAGACAACAGAGAGGGAAATGGAAGTCGGGGGTTAAGATATAGAAGGATTAACGACACACTACGTCAATAGTCTATGTTGGTAAATCCATCAAAGTACATGCTGCGAAGAATGACAAATCAATCATCGACGTGGGATTTTGAATTACTAACACAATTGCATCGTTAATTCCCCCTCGAATGCCGCAAAATTTTCATTCCCAATAAAGTTACCAATGCAACATTGCATTGGAAAAATTGTCAACGCAAAGTTACGTTGGTATATACATAATCATTTTTTATTTAATTTTGTTCAAAATCACTGATGTATCCCTTGCGTTGGTAAATTTTTTTAACCTTTATCGATGCAAGACCTTGTGTTGGTAAATTTGCATATTTTGTTACTGATGCATCTTTTACGTCAATAACTCTGTCGCTTTAAATATTTTATGTTTTTCAAAGCATTATCGATGCAAACTTTTACATCGATAAATTATTGCTTTTTTTTTATTCATTACCGACATTGATCTATGTGTTGATAATTTTGTTTTTAAAATTTCTCTCTTTTGACATGGCTTTACGTCAATAACTACATCGGTATTTTACCGACGCAAGTTTGTGTCAAAAATGTGGTTTGTAAACTGACGAATTCTCTTGCATTGGTAATTTTGCATCAATATTCTTCACATTTCTTTTGGTGTATACATTCATTTACAATTGTTTGATACAAAAAATTTCTCCACCACTCCCAGTGAAAATAAATACAACTAAAATATAATCTTGGAGCTTCACCCAACCAGGTGCCAACAAGTGCCAGAAAAGAGTACAAGTAGGGTAAACTTCAAGATCTTAGCTAAAAGCTTCAAAATCTATAAGGAAAGAGGGGGGTGAGACTAACCTTCCAGTGAATGGCATATAACTAATCTTAGTTGAAATAATGAACTTTTGTTGCTATTACAATCATAAATTCAATCTAACAGAGTTTCATAGCAAGATGTTTAACAATAACCAAAAATGTAGAAACTATATTTTTGTCATGATACCAAGTCATAGTACTTGAAAGAGCATAAACATAGATCATAAAGCCATCATAGAGAATCATTAAAATTTATAGAATGTATAGAACATCATCAATATCTACAGTGCATATTCATGTGTGTGCTCTAGTCAGATGTGCATAACCAAAAATGGTGTGTCCAGGGCAGTGAAAGCATAATACAAAAATCTGGGCCCTCACTGAGGCAAAACATAAACATGTTGGGTGCTACTACATTATGTAGTCTACTTTGAGGGTTGCCACCAATCCCTTGGATAAACTAACACAGTTTACGGCTGCTAGTCCCCTTCTCTAAGGGAAATAGCCATCTACATATCATGTCATACAAGTAGAACTGCCACCTGTCTCATTGGGCTACCTAACATTATAGGTTGGGTGCTGAAGCACCAAAATATTGTAAACTCATAAAAGATCATGAAATTCACATGTATGCATTGGAACTCGGAATATAACTAGATTGTTTTCCATTTGAGTATCAACATACATGTGGTTTTGAAAATAAGCAATAATTGGTTATAAAACATATTTTGAAAAAATAACTAGGATTAGGGAGATGCCACTCACATGGTGTAGGAAGCCGAGGAACATAATCTCGATGCTATTAGTTCATGGTCTGGCTTAGCACAGTTTTCTTCCCCTATAAATAGGATACATACATGTATAAGAATAACACCCAAAATGCAAAGTGCAAGCGCATGCCTATGTCTTAGATTGCATAGTTACAAGTTCCTTTCTTCTCTTCACCTTTGGGGTCAAACCAAACATGCCTTTACCCTTTTTCTCTACTTTCATCCATGAACACCACATCCAAGTTCATGATCCAACCTTAAAAACATAGAATCTTTCAAGTCAAGTAAGATTTAAAGCTATTCTTAACCAAATCTATCATAGATCAAGCTATATCTCCTTATCAGTGAGGTTCAATCATCTTCCTTCTCTATAGCATATAAAGATTATCAAATGCAAAATCTAAACTGATTAGAAGCCAGAGAATAGGGAGTGAAAGCAAGATCTGTTGGTATTTTAAGCAAGACTAAAATAGATCATTTTCTTCTTATGGGTGAGGTTCATCAGCCCCTTTCTCTACAACATGCAAATCAACATCAAACAAAGATTTTTAAACCAATTCAAAGCTATAGAATGGAGAAGATAAGCTAAATATGTAAAAAACTTGAATATTCGAGAGGGTTTCAATCTAACAAGTTTCTCTTGCCTTTTTCTTCCATTTCTCTTCTTTTCCTCTTCTTCTCTCTTCCTCTCTCTAGACTTGTGGGATTTTCCTTTTTGGAAGGCTCTAGAATGAGTTTTGGGTTTTTATAGTGGGTCTCTAAGGGCAAAAATACAAGATTGCCCTTCATTACATTTATCTCCATCTTTATTTCTCACAAATCTTTGGATAAATTTTCAGGTACCGTAGGATGCTTTCCAAGTCTTTTTTTTTTTTTTTAAGTTTTAAGAGTCCAAGAGAGTTTAGGGGTCCTTGGAAGGGTTGAAAATCCCAAGAAACTTAGAAAAATGCGAAGAATCGTGACTTGGCGTGTAAGTAAGCAGTGCACTATAGTGGACCTTGGCGTGCTACTGCACCAAGTTTCCAATGTGCAACACGCTCCAGTGCACTACTAAAGTACTGCTTAGTAACTTTTTTTTTTTAACAAAAATCCACTTCTTCCCAAACTTCCAAATAAGTAGTCTTCAACCCAAAATCACTCAAAATTCTCTCAAATAAAATATAAAATTCCTAGAAATTAACATATGAAATTACAAAATATAAATCAAATTTAGTTTGGGTTGTTACAGTGGAAATTTCCTTGTATTACGCCATTCACTTAGTTTGTTAGTTTTGCCTTAATTTAAGATTGGCTTTAATGTTTTCTTAATCTTTTTTCTTAAATTGACTTAACTCCCTTTGAATCACTTGTTAATCATAGATTAGGGCTCAGCTCAATTTCTAAACTTTTTGTCATTAAGGACTTAGTTGTAGAAATTTTCCCTCACTCTACCTCAAGTTTTAAACTTTGTTTTCAAATTTCTCTTCTCTTAACCTCCCTTTATGTATTTCCAGCCACAAGGACAACATCACTATCTAAAAATCTACCATGAAAGCATAGGTCCTCTCAAGTATGATAAGATTTAAAACTATTTTAGCCAAATCTAACAAAGATTGTTCAATTTCTTCTTATGGGAGAGGTCCAGCTGCCCATCTCTCTACAACACACAAATCATCACCAAACAAGGATGTTAAATCAATTAAATGCTATAGAATGGAGAGGAGAAGCTAAGAGATTTAGCAATTTTTTTTTACCTTTCTTCCCTTTCTTTTTTTTTTTCTCCTTCTTCTTCTTCTTCTTCTTCTTCTTCTTCTTCTTCTTCTTCTTCTCTCTCTCTCTCCCCCTAATTGTAGGAAAAGGAGCTATTTTGAAGCCTAGAGTGTGTGTGAGGGTTTATATAATGGGCTATCAAGGCAAAATAACAAAGTTGCCCTTCATTTTTTCCTTCCCAATCTTTAATTCTCATAAATTTTTGGATAAGTTTTTGGATACACTAGGATGTCACCCAAGTCTTTCTTTTGTAGTCTTAAAAGTCTAAGAGGGTTTAGGTATCTTTGGAGGGGTTGAAAATCCAAAAACTTTTCAAAAATGTAGAAAATTGCAATTCAGCGTGCTGCAATGTGCTCTATCATTGTCTAGCATGCTAATTCAATGTCTGGCGTGCAATAGCTGGCTCTAGTGTGCCATGATGTGCTAATTTCAGTGTTTGGTGCACTACAGTGGGCTTTGGTACTATGGCATGCATTTTTCACTGTGTGGCACGCTATAATGCACTGCTGTAGTACTAATATAGTAAATTTTTATTTTTTTAAAAGAAAAATCCACTTCTACTCAAACTTTCAAATAAGTATTCTTCAATTCAAAATCACTCAAAATTCTCTCAAATAAAATATAAGACACGTACAAATTAACATAAAAATTGCAAAATATAAATTGAATTTGGTTCGAGTTGTTGCACTGCTACATGCATCATCGGTGTTTCTGATTCTATTTTTGTTCAATCGATGAAGGCAAAGTAGTCATCTTATGTCTTTTCAGTATCAAAAGCCACCATTGTAGCTTGGAAGCTTGCCTTGTTGCAAGATTCTCTCAACAAAGGAAACAAGAAGACAACCTAGTAAATCGAGCATGAATCGGGCTTGGGTATGGATTTTGGATTTAATTATAGTTATGTGGAAATGGGTCGGGTGTTGGATTGTGATATAGATCCAGTATTGGATCTAGATTTGGATGATAATTTTGAGTTTCAATTTAAAGGTTTTGAGATGATTTTGGGATTATAATTATAATTCATAATATGGATTTTGGTCGTGATATTGGACCCAAGAGATTTGAGTTTTGAATCTAGTTTTTGTGCAAGGACTTGAATTTTGAATCTGGATAGTGAATTAGCTTCTGGTTCTAAATCTCGGGTTTGAACTTAGCTTTGAATTTGGATTCTGTATATAAATTTAAATAGTGGATTTGAATCAGTGAATTTAGATTGAATTTCAAATAGGGAGTTGAATCTAAAAAATAAAAAATAATAATAACAACAACAATAATATAATATATTGAAATTTGGCTCATATTAGCATTCTAATTTGGAACTAATTGGTTGGATTTGAATTTTTGAATCTAGATTGACTCCTTGGAATAGCACTCTAGATTTTGGATCCAAAAATGAAACTGGATTTCTTTTTACTAGAAGTAAATAAATAAATAAATATAATAATATTAAATCTGGATTTGGGTTTTGGATCTCTAGATCAAAACTTGGTTTTGGATTTGGATTATCTTAACCCAACAGGTTTGACTAAGGTTTCAAGAATAAATCAAATTCTTAAGTATTTTAGGATTCTAATTTGGAAATGTTATTGTTTTTATGGTTTTAGATTTCTCAAAAGTTCCTTGTTGAGCCGTAATATCGAAGATCGAATCGTTTAAATCCAACTTGTTTTGTAAGTAATAGTGTACATTTATAAGCATTTATTGTCTTTCATATCTGTTATAAATTCTAATTTTACATGATATACTTGATTTCTAAAAATTGAATTAAAACTTTTGTTATAAAAGCATAACAAGGGACATGTATGTAAAATTATTGATTTTATTTTGAGAAACTATTAGATTCAGTTTTCCTAATATTGTTTACATTTCTGATTGAGAACTTCTGTTTTCTATTGAAACTATTTTTGTTAATACTGAAAAACTATTTTAAAGGAGATTCAGGTTATTAGAACACTATAACTAATGCTAATAGGCATTAGACTGGGTGCATCCTATGCCATATTCCCAACTAGCAATAGTGGTACTAGCCTCTCATGTTGGGTTGACATGAGAGATCTCTATATCTATATATCAGTGGACTAAAATGTTGCACCTTGATTTTTGTTATCTGCTGACTATTAGGTTGTTTCCATATTTCTAGTATTGGCTAAATATGAGGTCACATCCTATAACAACCCAAACCAATTTCAGTTTTTGGTTTTATATAATTTTATGTATTTGGTTGAGTTTTAAAATTTATCTAAAAGGAATTTGAGGGGTTTAAGGTGAAGGGAAGCATATATGAAAGTTTGGAAACAGTTGAGTTTTTATTTAAAAAAACAAAATTACTATAGCATTACTACAATAGCACACCGTAGCACTGGAGTAAGCTATAGCACTGCATATTAGTTTTTGAGCACCATAGCATGCCCAAGCGCTGTAGCACTGGGTCACGATTATTTTAGCATTTTTTTAAAATTTTTGAGATTTTTAACCCTTCCAAAAACCTCCTAAACCCTCTTGAACTCCTAAAATTATAAATCAAATATTTGGGAGATATCCTAGGGTACCCAAATATATCCAAAAATTTATAATGACTAAAAATGAAGATAAATTAAAGATGGGCAAAATGGTCATTTAAGGCTAAATGACCCATCTATTTAAAGGTTTGAGCCGCCATTCTAGAGGCTTCTGAAAGCAAATTTTCACAACTTTAGAGAGAAGAATAGAGGAGAAGAGGAAAAGGAAAGGAAAAAGGGAGAAAAGGTATGAAAAGGGTTAGATCTCAAACTCCCTTCGATTGTTCTTCAATATTTTTACATTTTTGACTTCTTCTCTTCATTTTATAGCTTTTAATCGGTTTAAAATCTTTGTTTGGTGTTGATTTGCATGTTGTAGAGAGGGGGGTGGATGAACCTCACTTATAGGAAGAAAATGCATGATCTATGTTAGTTTTGCTTAAAATACCTATAGATATTGCTTTTACTCTCTATTTTCTAATTTTAATCGGTGTAGATTTCGTATTTGATGATGTTTGTATGTTGTAGAGATAGAGAGAGTAAGGGAGGGATGATGTTAGAGTAGGGAGAGAAGTAAATGCATGTTTGGTTTGAACCCAAAAGTTGAGAGAGAGAACAAGGGCTTGTATTCATGCAATCTAGGATAGGCATGCATTTGCACCTTGTATTTAGGGTGTTATTGTCACGCCCCAACCCCGGAGCATGATCGGCACTGGGTTAGCTTGCCAACCCCAGTCAACCCACAACCAAGTCGAAGCAGAAAACATCGCAGCAGTAAAAGTATCGAAATGCAGGTGTGTATATATACGTCAAAAGTATTTGAGGAATACAAGGAGCTACTAAAGTACAAATAATAGACATGATACAGAAATGCTCGTACATCACAGTAAAGCAGCGAAGGACAAAATCGATCCAAAAGCTACCGCTGCGATCGAAACAGCAATCTGAAAGGGGGAGGAACGGAATCAGTATAAAACTCAGTGAATAACAATAAAATCTAGACAAGACGGGACATGGATCACATTTTACAAAATCCACATATACAGGTACATATATATGCATGTCGTTTGCACACCAGAATCAGAAACAGAATGTCAAACACCTGTCGGAGTATCGGACCTCATCAGAAATCATATCATACCAGGATCCCGTATCAGAATCAGAGCTAGAAATCACAGATGGCCCATAGTGCCAGAAGACCCCCGTGTTCCTCAGAAATCGAATCACAAAAACTCTCGACAGCTAACCTTTTAAATCACATGTCTGACTAAGGCACACAAATGTATGAATACAGAAATGTTTCAAAATTGATCATAATTTAAAACATATAAATACATGTCCCGAATTCGAATATCAGAAATCAAGTCCAAGAATCAGAATCCAAGAATTTGTCAAAAAAATCGAAATACAGATGCCTATATAGAAAATAATGTCACTCACCTGGCACACTAAACGAGGCACCAAAACACGTGCCGACGGCTCACTACTCGACGTGTCTCTCCTCCGAAGTATCTATAATCACCAAATCAAAAGTCAGAATCGAAATCAGGTCTTATTCTAAAAAGACTCAACTCTCGAAAGTGGCCTGGGACCTCCCTTGTCACCGGGCCTTTTACACGCATCCCGAGACCCCCCCCCCCCCGGGCCTCATACTTGAACTACTCTAGGCTTGAACTACTAAAACCTGAATTAAACGCAGCCCAACTCCACCCAACCAGGTTGAACTGAGCCCATTTCCATGAATCGAGCCAAATCGGGCTCAAATCCACAAAATCGAGGTGAATCAGACTAACTCCTCAAAGACCCAAAATAACCCGGCTTTGAACTACAAGGAGCTGGACTGAAATGGTCCAAACTCCAAATAAAAACCCATGAACCGGACTCCCAAGCCCTTGAACTAGGCCAAAATCTATAAAATCGGCCAGTTCACCTACTAATTCCCAAATGAGGTGCCCAAACCGAGACGAACAAATCCCCGAATTCATTTTCAAATCGACCCCCATCCCCTCATGAACCGGGAACCTGTTCAAGTTTCCAGATCTGGGCTGGTTTGGGTCTGAACCGGCCGGTCAAACCAGGCCGGACCGGTCAACACTGGACAGGCCTGGAATCCGAGCCTGTCTTCTCTGCCCGAAAACCCGGGTTTCTGCAAATTTCTAAAATCTGAACACCTCCAAGCTTCCATTTCACTCCAAATCAACATATATTATTAAACTAAGGTAATTTGAACCAAAAACCATGAATTCCAAGCCCCACAACAGCCTTCAATCTATTAAATTCAAGCCAACACTCAGATTTTTAAATTCCAGCAACTCTCAAAACCCGCACGTCCCAGCTCCAATTAAATTCCCAAATTCACATATTAATTAGATTAAAGCAAACCCATCCTACTCCCATGAGTTCCGAAACCCATAACTAAATCTAATCAGAATAAAAATTGATTAATTACCTGAAAGCTTCCCGGAATTCCTCGCCAGTGCCGCGGCTCCCCGGTTGATTCTTTTCGTTTTTTTTTTTCTCACTAAATCACTCACTTTCAGCTTTATCACTTCGTTTGGTCCTTATATACTAGCTTTCAAAAGCTAGTTGCAGCTGTTTAATTTTGATTGGAGCAATTTGCTCCTTCTGGGCACTACGGCCGGTTTCTGGGTTCTTTGAGCAAATTTTTTTTTTTTTTCCAAATAAAAACTAGGTTATTACATTCTTCCCCCTTATAGAAATTCGTCCTCGAATTTAATACTACTACGTACCTTGCCCATCGAACAGATAGGGGTATCTCCAGCGCATAATCTCCTTGGATTCCCAGGTGGCTTCTTCTGATGTCTAACTTTTCCAAAGTACTTTGACAGAGGGAATTTCCTTTGATCGAAGCTGTTTCACTTGACGATTTAATATCACAACCGGCTCCTCCTCGTAAGATAGATTTCGGTCTAGCTAAACATCCTGCATGGCAATCACATGCGATGGACCGGGCAGATATCTCTTCAGCATAGAAACATGAAAAACAGGATGTACCATCGATAACTCTGGAGGAAGAGCCAAATGGTACGCAACAGCTCCCACTCGTTCCAATATCTCGTACGGGCCGATATACCGGGGGCTAAGCTTACCTCTCCTGCCAAATCTGACCACGCCTTTCATCAAAGAAATTCTCAAAAAAAACGTGGTCTCCAACAGCAAACTCTAACAGACGGCGTCGGTGGTCTACATACGCCTTTGTCTGCTTTGGGCTGCAGACAGTCAATCTCGAATCATCCAAACTCTGTCCACCGCGTCCTGAACCAAATCTGGTCCCAGCAAACTTTCCTCCCCGGCCTCAAACCAACCAATTGAAGATCTACATCGCCTGCCGTACAAGGCCTTAAATGGTGCCATCTGAATACTGGACTGGTAACTATTATTATAGGCAAACTCGATCAAAGGGAGGTACTGACTCCAACCACCTCCAAAGTCCAAAATGCAAGCTCGCAGCATATCCTCTAAAATCTGAATCGTCCCCTCTGACTGCCCATCAGTCTGTGGATGAAATGCTGTACTCAAATCTAGTCGAGTCCCCAGGCCTCCGGAATGCTCTCCAAAATCGGGATGTGAACTAAGATCCCCTATCAGAAATAATAGACCGGGGTACCCCATGTAAGCGCACTATCTCATCCACGTAGAGCTGGGCATACTGAGTCACGCTGTAGCTCGTCTTAACTGGAAGAAAGTGTGTGGTCTTGGTCAGTCGGTCAATAACAACCCAAACAGAATCATATCCTCCCATGGTACGCAGCAGTCCAGTCACGAAATCCATGGTAATGCCCTCCCACTTCCACTCTGGTATCTCGATCTGCTTATGTAGCCCTGCGGGTCTTTGGTGCTCGGCCTTGACCTGCTGGTAGGTCAGGCATCTCGAAACAAAATCTGCTACATCCCTCTTCATCCCGTCCCACCCGTAAAGATGTCTCAAATCCTAATACATCTTGGTGACACTAGGGTGGATAGTGTATCTGGAATGTGTGCCTCTGTCAGAATCGTATGCCGCAAGTCATCCACATTAGGCACACACAATCAGCCCCTACAACGAAGTACCCCCTCTGCGTCAACCTGAAACTTAGCACCTTTACCTCTCTAGGCATCCTCTTTCAGCTTGCATAGCCTGGCATCTCTGTCTTGCTCTGCCTTGATTCTGTCAATCAAGGACAATTGTACATGTAACTGTGCTAATAATCGCCCAATATCCTCGATTTATAACTGTATCCTATCGCCCTACAGACTATGTAGTGCCGCAATCAGTGGTCATCTTGTCGGAGCAATATGGGCCAAGCTCCCTATCGATTTCCTGCTCAAAGCGTCGATGACAACATTCGCTTTTCCTGTGTGATATAAAATCGTACAATCGTAGTCCTTGAGAAACTCCATCCATCTACGCTATTTGAGGTTCAGATCCTTCTGGTCGAATATATACTTTAAACTTTGATGATCTATATAAACCTCACACAGCTCGTCGTATAGATAATGCCTCTAGATCTTCAGTGCAAACACCACGGCTACAAGGTCTAAATCGTGGGTAGGGTAGTTTTGCTCATGTCTCTTAAGCTGTCAGGATGCATAAGCAATCACTCGTCCATGCTGTATCAAAACGCATCCCAATCCTACTCGGAAGCATCACAGTAAACCGAAAATCCCCAGAGCCAGAAGGTAAAGCTAATACGGGGGCAGAAGTCAGACAATCCTTGAGTCGTTGAAAACTCTCCTCGCAGTCGTCTGACCAAACAAATCTAACATTCTTCTGAGTCAACCTGGTTAGGGGTGCGGCTATCCTAGAGAAATCCTGCACAAATCTGCGATAATAGCCTGCTAATCCCCGAAAACTGTGAACCTCCGTAACCGAAGACGTTCTCGGCCACTGCTGAATGGCCTCAATCTTATGGGAGTCCACTGTAATACCCTCCCCAGATATCACATGTCTCAGGAAGGCCACACTGTCGCACCAAAACTCACATTTAGAAAATTTAGCATATAGCCTGTGATCTCTCAAAGTCTGCAAAACCTCACGTAAATGTGTCCCGTGCTCCTCCCTGCTCCTCGAATATACCAAAATGTCATCAATAAATACTATAACAAATCGATCCAAGAAGGCACGAAATACTCGATTCATCAAGTCCATAAAGGCTGCCGGAGCATTCGTCAGTCCGAACGATATCACAAGAAACTCGTAATGACCATATCGAGTCCGGAAATCCGTCTTCGGAATGTCTTCATGTCTAATCTTCAACTGGTGATAACCCGAACGGAGGTCTATTTTGGAGAAGCACCTGGCTCCCTGTAACTGGTCAAACAAGTCGTTAATCCTTGGCAACGGATATTTGTTTCGCACTGTCACTCTGTTGAGTTGTCGGTAGTCAATGCAAAGTCGCAGTGAACCATCCTTCTTCTTGACAAATAATACTGGTGCACCCCACGGGGACGTACTCGGTCTAATAAAGCCTTTGTCTAAAAGATCTTGGAGCTGTTCCTTTAATTCTCTGAGTTCTGCGAGGCCATTCGATAAAGAGGAATCGAAATAGGCTGAGTGCCCAGCACCAAATCAATACAAAACTCGATCTCTCTGTCGGGAGGAAGGCCTGGCAACTCGTTCGGAAAAACATCTGTAAATTCATTAACGACAGATACCTGCTCTAGACTCGGCTCCACAATCCTCGTATCCCTCACTATCGCCAGAAACCCCTGACATCCCTGAGTAAGCAACCGGTAAGCTCTCATAAATGATATCATCAGTGCCAGAATTATAGTATACTCTCCCTGATACATAAACGGTGCCTCCCCCAGTGTCTCAAAACTCACTGTCTTCCGGCGACAATCTAAGGTAGCATAACAAGAAGCTAGCCAATCTATCCCGAGAATGACGTCAAATTCCAGCATAGACAGCAAAATCAAGTCCACCAACGAATCCCGGCCGGCTATAGATATCATACACGATCGGTATACATACTCAACCCAAACCGTTTCCTCGACTGGAGTTGCGACAGAAAAACCCTGCTCTAGCAGTGATGGTGGCCCACTAAACTGGGTCGAGAACTCCTCTGAAACGTACGAGTAGGTAGAGCCCAGATCGAATAGTACATAAGCCTGACAAGAACAAACTGAAATCGTACCTGTGACAACCGCATTGGACGCCTGAGCATCTTGTCGAGTCAGGGCAAAAACTCGGGCCTGGCCTCTCCCTTGGTCTCTCCCTCCGGAACTATGCCCACGAGAACTGGATGGCTTTGTCCTAGCTGGTACAGAAGTCTGAGATGAAGAGCTAGTAGCCAATACAGCCTCGGCCGAAAACGGGCAGTCCCTAACACGGTGACGCTGCTAGCCACACCGAACACAGACTGAGGTCACTGTAGCAGGCGCAGTGGTAGTCTCCTATGGAAAAGGGCAGTCTCTGATCAAATGGCCCTGCTGGCCACACCGAAAGCAGGCCCCTGTCGCCCGTCGACACTGCACCGCATGGGCCTTCCCGCAAATAGAACAACTCAGCACTGACTGAACACAATCACCTGAGGTGGTAGTGCTAGCAGATGACTGCTTACCTGACGACCCTCGGCACCCGAAGAACGTTTGTGACCACGGGACGATGACCCTCTCTGGGAACCAGTACTATCACCAAAAGATCCCTCAATCTTAACCCTCTTCCTCGTATCTCCAATTATCTGCTCAAGCACTCTCGAATGCTCCAAGAAATGAGCAGACTCTATCGCCTGCACATATGTACACTGTCCTATGTGAGAACCTAGGGACCAATGCAACGAGGGTGACAGACCTTGAATAAATCTTGTGGCACGAGCGGTATCATCTGGAACATGAGCAGGGGCATAACGAGAGAGGCAGGTAAATTCCTCCTCATACTCTAATACAGTCATACCTGGCCTCTATCTTAGTTTCTCGAACTCTCATGCTAACTCCACCATCCGGCTAGTCAGGAAAAATCGTCACAAAAACTCTGTGCGGAACTCGTCCCAAGTCATAGGAGCAGCATCTGTCGGACGAAGAGTCAACTGCTGATCATACCAAGCGTGGGCAACCCCTCGAAGTCTGAAGATTGCCAACTCCACCCTCCTAGCATTGGAACACTAAATGATCACAAATATCTTAAACAGCCTATCCAAAAACTCATGCGGATCCTCCTTACTATCAGAACCGAAGAAAGTGGGAGGCTCCATACTCAGGAAATCACGAAAATAACCATCAAAATCGGACCTACACGGCTCCGGTGCGGGAGCAGTCGTAGCTGGAGCGGGAACAGTACTCACGGAAGCACCGGCTGGAACTGGCGGTCTACTTGAGCTAGCCACGTTTCGTATAAACTGGGTCATCGTCTGCTGAAGTCCCTAAATACTAGCCATGAGACCAGTCAGTAACTCAGAAGCTATCGGTGGAGCAGTGGCACCTGCCGCAGTAGCGGAACTGCGAACTCGTCTCGTAGCAACTCCTCGCCCCCTGGTACGGCCCCTCCCTCTAGTCTGTGAAAGGGTAGCTCCACCCGAAGGATTCCTTGAAGCCTCGGGAGCTGCAGTATCTCGAGGGGGCGTACGTCTGTTGCGCGATGGATCAATCTAGAAACATCAGAATAACAACAGAATTTAGCAACAGAATAGACGGCACACAAGAATTGAAAAACTGAAAACTGACTCAACAGTTCCTAAAAGGTCTCCAGCAGTCCTCCTATTATGAATGTGGGGCCCTCACCGGCATAACAGAAACACTGCCAAAGGCCCTGCTCCAGTATCCTCAGGTTCGAACCAACTCTGATACCACATCTGTCACGCCCCAACCCGGGAGCATGACCGGCACTGGGGTTAGCTTGCCAACCCCAGTCAGCCTACAACCAAGTCGAAGCAGAAAACATCGCAGCAGTAAAAGTATCGAAATGCAGGTGTGTATATATACGTCAAAAGTATTTGAGGAATACAAGGAGCTACTAAAGTACAAATAATAGACACGATACAGAAATGCCTGTACATCACAATAAAAGCAGCGGAGGACAAAATCGATCCAGAAGCTACCGCTGCGATTGAAACAACAATCTGAAAGGGGAGGAACGGAATCAGTATAAAACTCAGTGAATAATAGTAAAATCTAGACAAGACGGGACATGGATCACATTTTACAAAATCCACATATACAGGTACATATATATGCATGTCATTCGCACACCAGAATCAGAAACAGAATGTCAAACACCTGTCGGAGTATCAGACCTCATCAGAAATCATATCATACCGGGATCCCGTATCAGAATCAGAGCCAGAAATCACAGATAGCACATAGTGCCAGAACACCCCCGTGTTCCTCAGAAATCGGATCACAAAAACTCTCGACAGGTAACCTTTTAAATCACATGCATGACTGATGCACACAAATGTATGAATACAGAAATGTTTCAAAATTCATCATAATTTAAAACATATAGATACATGTCCCGAATTCGAATATCAGAAATCAGAAATCAAGTCCATGAATCAAAATCCAAGAATTTGTCAAAAAAATTGAAATACAGATGCCTGTACAGAAAATACTGTCACTCACCTGGCATGCTAAAAGAGGCACCAAAACTCGTGCCGACGGCTCACTGCTTAACGTGTCTCTCCTCCGAAGTATCTACAATCACCAAATCGAAAGTTAGAATCAAAATCGGGTCTTATTCTAAAAAGACTCAACTCTTGAAAGTGGCTCGAGACCTCCCTGTCACTGGGCCTTTTACACGCATCCCAAGACCCCCCCGGGCCTCATACCTGAACCACTCTAGGCTTGAACTACTAAAACCTGAATTAAACGCAGCCCAACTCCACCAAACCGGGCTGAACTGAGCCCATTTCCCGTGAATCAAGCCGAACCGGGCTCAAATCCACAAAATCAAGGTGAATTGGACTAACTCCTCAAAGACCCAAAATAACGTAGTTTTGAACTACAAGGAGCTGGATTGAACTGGTCCGGGCTCCCAAGCCCTTGAACAGGGCCAAAATCTATAAAATCGGCCGCTTCACCTACTAATTCCCAAAGGAGGTGCCCAAACCGAGATGAACTAATCCCCGAATTCATTTTCAAATTGACCCCCATCCCTTCACGAACTGGGAACTGGTTCAAGTTTCCAGATCTGGGCTGGTTTGGGGTCTGAATCAGCCCGGTCAAACCAGGCCGAACTGGACCGGACCGGTCCGGTCAACACTGGACAGGCCCGGAATCCGGGCCTGTCTTCTCCGCCCAAAAACCCAGGTTTCTGCAAATTTCTAGAAATCCGAACACCTCCAAGCTTCCATTTCACTCCAAATCAACATATATTATTAAACTAAGGTAATTTGAACCAAAAACCATGAATTCCGAGCCCCACAACAGCCTTCAATCTATTAAATTCAAGCCAGCACTCAGATTTTTAAATTCTAGCAACTCTCGAAACCCACACGTCCCAGCTCCAATTAAATTCCCAAATTCACATATTAATTAGATTAAAGCAAACCCATCCTATTCCCATGAATTCCGAAACCCATAACTAAATCTAATCGGAATAAAAATTGATTAATTACCTGAAAGCTTCCCGGAATTCCTCGCCAGTGCCGCGGCTCCACAGTTGATTCTTTTCATTTTTTTTCTCACTAAATCACTCACTTTCAGCTTTATCACTTCATTTGGTCCTTATATACTAGCTTTCAAAAGCTAGTTGCAGCTGTTTAATTTTGATTGGAGCAATTTGCTCCTTCTGGGCACTACGATCGGTTTCTGGGTTCTTCGAGCAAATTTTTTTTTTTCCAAATAAAAACTGGGTTATTACAGTTATTCTTACACATGTATGTATCTCATCTATAAAGGAAGAAAACCGAGCTAAGTTAGACCATGAACTAATAGCTTCAAAACTACGTCCCTAGACTTCTTACACCAGGTGAGTGACATTTCTCTAATTTTAGTTCTTTTTTCTAAATATGTTTTATAACCAATTATTGCTTATTTTCAAAACCACATTTATGTTGATACTCAAAATAGAAAACAGTCTAGTTATATTTTGAGTTGCAATGTATATATATGAATTTCATGATCTTTTATGAGTTTATAATATTTTAGTGTTTCGGCATCCAGACTATGATGTCGAGCAGCCACGTGAGGCAAGTGACAATTCCACTTGTATGACATGATATGTATATGACTATTTCTCCTAGAGAAAGGGACCAAAAGTTTCAGAATGTTTCAATTTAGCTGAGGGATTTGTGGTAACCCTCAAAGCAAACTACATAGTGTAATAGCACCTGACATGTTTGTATTTTTTTGAAGTGAGAGCCCAGATTTTGTATTATGCTTTCACTATTTTCAGATGCACCATTTTCAGTTGTGCACATCTAACCAAGCCACACACATGAATATGCATTATGATGATATCCTATACTCTTTATGACTTTTAATAATTCACTATGATGCATTTATGATCTATGTTTATGCTCTCTCATATATTATGATTTGGCATCATGACAAAAACTTAGTTTCTACATTTTTTGTTATTGTTATACATCTTGCTATAGAACTCCATTAGATTGAATCTATGATTGTAATAGTTACAAAATCTAAATGTTTCTACTAGGATTACTTATATGCCATTCACTAGGATGTTATTCTCACCCCTCTTTTCCCCCTGCAGATTTTGAGGCTTTTAGCTAAGATCTCGGAGTTCACCTTACTTGTACTCTTCTTGTGGCACTTGTTAGCACCTAGTCGGGTCAAGCTCCAAGATTATATTTGCTTGTACTTGCTTTTGTAGGGAGCTAGGTGGAGGAATTTTTGTATTAGACAATTGTAAATGAATGCATAGATTCTAAACATTTTGAGATTCATTTGGTGATATTCAATTAGTTATGGTTTAAGCACGATATGTCTGCTAAATGGATGTTAGATGTTGGATATAAGTTTTGCTATAGGATGAGGTAATGTATTTAGACATGTGTTGTTTTGTTTTGGTAAAGTGATATGTTGATGTGTAATTAAGTTGGACAGGCACCAACTTCCTAAAATCTTTTATAACTATAAAAGATTTGTTATACTATAAAGTTTTCTATTATATCTGTTATGCCCATCTCTTATTCTCATAAATGCATGTTATTATTCATTAGGTTTATCGACTCATCCTTTATTATTTTTCAAATTCAGAGTTTGATATTTTATCGAGTTTTATTGTCTAAGAAGATTCCTAATTCTACTATTGGTAGATAATATGGTTTTCTTCTGTTTTTGTTAGGAATGTGAGGTGTTGCGTAGTTGAACTCCATTAACTACAGATAGATACTCCTTTGTAATTGTTGACACTATTGAATTTGAAAATATATTTTGTTCAGATTGTGTTTATACAAGATTTGATTTAGTTCTTCCAGTTTATAAGATAGTTACATGATTTCTATAGGCTTGTTGAGATGGAATCCATTCCAATCTTAATGCTACTGATGGATCCGAATTTCTGATTTATGACATAATATTTCCGACAAAAGTTTTAGATGGAATATGTCTATTAGAAAAGCTAAAAATTTTAAATATTTAAAATCAATAATTTTGACAGAAATTTCTGTTGGAAAATCTATCGAAAAGTTAAAATTCTTTTAAATATCTAAAATCAATATTTTTGACAAAAATTTCTGACGAAACATATCTGTCAAAAATGAAATCTTTTTAATATTTAAAATTAACATTTATGATGGAAATTTCTATAAAAAAATGTCCATCAGAAAAGAAAAATCTTTTAATTATTTTGAATAAATATTTTTGATGAAAAGTTTTGACAAAAATTGTCCGTCAAAAAACTAAAATTTTTTTAAATATCTAAAATTAATATTTTTGACAAAAATTTCATTTGAAAAATCTATTAGAAAAGTTAAATTTTTTAAAATATCTAAAATCAATATTTCTGACAAGAATTTTCGATGAAAAATATCCGTTAAAAAAGATGAAAATTTTAATTATTAAAAATTAATATTTCTGACAAAAATTTCCACTGAAAAAACTAAAATTTTAAATATTTTAAATTAATATTTTTAACAAAAATTTCCTACAGAAAATGTCTGTCAGAAAAGCTAAAACGTTTTAAATATTTAAAATTAATATTTTTGAAGAAAATTTCTATATAAAAAATCCATTAAAAAAGTTTAAAATCTTTTGAATATCCAAAATCAATAATTTATAGCTTTCTCATATAACAATTTTAATTTTTAAATTGATTATACTTATTTGAAATTAAGAATAATAATTTAACAATAATTTATAAGTAAATGTAACTTATAACTTTATCATAAATAAGTAATAATGTTATTTTTTTAATTTCATTAATATGAAATTTATAATTATTTTCTATTATTTATTTTGAAATTTAAATTTGATATTATAACAAAAGCCCAAACCCACAATTGGATTAATATAGTTGGGCTGAGACTACCAAAATGCCAGGCCCATTTCCTCGTTCCCTCTCGTTGGGCCAATTTTTTGCGAAACTCAAGTCCATTAAACTTTGTTTGGTGGAGGCCTTACAAAAGTAAGCCCACTTGATTTTTTTTTTTAAAATTAGGCTTCTAAATTATAATCGATGATTCAATAAATCATATTTTATAATATTTAAATAATACTAATTTGTACAAATAAAAAATCATAATTTATTGTGCAAAATAAATTATAATGTATAATTTTATTGTATGGTAACTTATAATGCCAGAAATTAATTATAACAACTAGGAAATAATAATAATTAATGGGAAAATTAAACTTATATAATAACTTATAATTCTAGAAATTGATTATAGCAATTAGAAGTTAGCAATAATAACAGCAATACAATAGTAACTAATGAAAAATTTTAGTTATAAATTTTAATATTTTTTAGTTGTTAGAGTATTATTATTACTAATTTCTAATTAGAATAATCAATTTATTGAATATTATATGTTATAAGTTATTATTAATTTCTAATTACTATAATCAATTGGTAAGATTATAAATTGTTATACGAAAAAGTTATAAAATATCATCTATTCATTAGTTATTATATAATTATTATAATTAATTTGTAATTTCTATGAATTGTAAGTTATTATTTAATAAAATTATAAATTTTAGTTTATTTGTTAGTTATTATAGAACTACTGTTACTAATTCGTAATAACTATAAATTAATCTATATCATATAAAAACTTACAATAATACAAATTACTATAATAATTCTATAATAAATAATAAAAAAATTATAACTTATAACTTTAGTTATAAGTTATAATATCCGTTAGTTATTATAATATTATGATTTCTAATTTCTAATTATTATAATCAATTTTTAGAACATTATATATTAATCTATGACAAATTTAGAACGTTAATCAATTGATGGAATTCTAAGTTATTATATGAAAAAATTATAAGTTATCTTTATTCTTTAGTTATTGCATAATTGTTATAGATAATTTCTAATTTTTATGAATTGTAAGTCATTATATGATAAAATTATAAGTTATAATCTATTTGCTAGTTATTATAGAATTGTTATTACTAATTTGTAATAACTATAAATTAATCAACTTGATCATATAATAAGTTATAATAATAATAATAATAGTATAATAAATAATGACTAAAATTATAACTTATATCTTTAGTTATAAGTTATAATATCCATTAGATACTATAGTATTACAATTTCTAATTTTCAATTATTATAATCAATTTCCAAAATATTATATGTTATTCTATGATAAATTTTGAAGTTATAATCTATATATTAGTCATTATATTTATTATCATTAATTTCTAATTACTATAATGAATATACACAATTATAAGTAATTATATGCTAAGGCTATAGTTATAATTTATTCATTATTTATTATAACTATAATGAATTGATAGAATTATAAGCTATTAAATAATAAATTTATAAGTAATCATTTGTTCCTTGGTTATTATAGAATTATTATAATTAATTTACAATTACTATTAATTATAAGTTATTATATAAGACATAATTTTTTAACTAGTTATAATAACTTATAATCATATAAATTAAATATAAGAATTTCAAATTAATAATAATAATTTGAAAATGGAACTTTTAACCTTTTTTTGTTACCTACAGAAAATCTGTCAAAAAAGCTATTAGAAGATCGAATTTTTAGAATTTTCTTGTTACCCTTGGAAAGTTGTTGAAAAAGTCTTTCCTGGCATTCCATTGCCCTTTGACTTTTCCTAGTTGTCCTCTTCTATTCTCAAGTATATGCAGTTTAGGCCGATCACAATACAACTCCAAGTCTTTCCTAACATTTTTATTGTCCTTTGACTTTTCTTTCACATCTAGCACTGTATTGAAAACATTTTTGAACACATTTCTCTCAATATGCATGATATCCAAATTATGACGAATAAGATTTTTGGACCAATAAGGTAACTTCCACAAAATGCTCTTTTTAACCTAATTGTGTGCATCGCCATATCTAGGCAAATCTTTAAGATTCCCATGTTGATCATAGCTCTAGGGAGGTAATACAAATACTCGTCTCCTGATTTATGTTCTTGATGAACATGGATGAGGAATGTCTTTTTTACGTTGACCTTAAATAAGCTGGTGAGTTTGTGATCGATAAGTGTGATTGGAAGGCAATAATTGACAGTGGCAATTAAACCATGAGTACTTTTGTTCATTGCTTAGACAAGAAGTCTTTGTATGCTCCATACTAGGGGTGTTCAGGGTTTTTAAAACTGAACCGAACCGTACCGTACCGAAAGTTTGGTTTTTTAAAAAAAAAATTATAAGTTTTGGTATTATACAATACCATACCGAGTATTTTGGTATGGTTTCAATTTTATATGTCAAAAACCGATAAAAAACCAAACCAAACTGAATATTATATATAATAATTTATTAAATTTTTTATATTATATATAAAATAATTAAATTTATAAATATTAGGAATAGTTTAATAGTAAATTAAAGAAATTAAAATGTTAAGTATTTATATGAAGCAGAAACACAAATAGAAGGACCAAGGTGTAAATATATAAAATATATAATATACCATTTTTTTTATTTTCTAACCCTAACTCACTTTTTCTTCTTCTGTACTTTCTCTCCACGATAAACCCAACCAGCGCCGCTCTGCACACTCCCACTCTGCAAGCTCTACGCATTTGTGGCCACACAGATCTATGGTGTTCTACTTCTTCTTTTGCCTTTTCTTTTTTTCTCTATTAAATATTCAACTTGGCCTTTACTTATTTCACATCATTTTCGATTCTTTCTCTAGAGGTTTTTTAATTTGTCCCATGGAGTCCTATTATTTTCGCCATAGGGATATGCATTTCGTATTTAATTATTTAGTAAAAGACAATCATGATAGACTATATGCGCATGCTCTGCAATGGAAAGTGTTTGTACGTTTTTATTTTATTCATAACCTTGGTCGCTATTTTTTATTTTATTCATAACCTTGAATTTAATGGGTATGCTTTAGATCCTGCGTTTTACTGCCTCCACAATAGCCTTTTGAATTTAATCTTACAAGATACCGATGCAACTTTGCATGGGTTATTTTTATTTTTTGTCATTTAAGTTATAGCTTGTATTTGAATAACACATTATGAAAAATTTTGGAGCCATGACCCCAGAAGCAGCTCAAGACTTGAGTCTATTCTAAACTAGAAAAATATAAAATTTTGCTTTCTGTAAATGGAAATTAAATATAGCACATAGTCAGGTGAAGTGCCAAGGAAATAATCTGTCTTGTGTTCAATATCTTATGTTCAAGTTTTGCTATATTTTTGGTGATGCATATCTTCTATTTTTAATTATTTTTTTTATTTTTGTGTCTAATTAAATTTTAATAATTACTTATTAATAGATGGAAAAGCAATCAAACGAAATTTCCACCATGGAGACTTCTAGCTCTAGTGCATCCAAGGACATCTCTCAATCAGTATCTCAACCTGAACAAAGCGTAGCATCTGGTAAGAAACCTTTACTTCTACCTCAAAAGGGAAAGAAAACACAGATGCAAAATTCTAAGAAAAAGCAATCTAGACATAAGGAATCATCGATGATTTGGGAACATTTCTCAAAATTTGAGGACAAGTTTCCAATTAGAGCTGCATGTAACTATTGTAGAAAAGATTTTGCTGCTACATCTATTAATGGAACTTCAAGTTTATGGGCTTATTTGGATAGGTGTGTTAAGTATCCATATAGGTTGGAGAAAAGCCAGAAACCTAAAACTAATTACACTTCAACAGAGAGTAGAAAAGATGGAGAAAATATGTCTAAAGTGAAGACACTTGATATAGAGGAAGTTAGGAAAGAGTTGGCAGCCATGGTTATTATAAATGAACTACCATTTAAGGTAGTGGAAGGAGAAGGATTTAAGTGATACATAAAAGCTTTTGAACCTAGGTTCATAATCTCATCTAGAATGACTGTGGCAAGAGATTGTTTGAAGTTATTTGACAATGAGAAATCTAAATTGAAAATATTAATAAAAAACCATCGATTGTGCCTCACCACAGACACTTGGACTTCAGTTCAAAACCTTAATTACATGTGTCTTATAGCACATTGGATTGATAATGATTAGAAGTGTCAAAAAAGAATTATTAATTTTCAACTTGTTGAGAGCCATGTTGGAAAGGTTATTGGTGCTAAAATTGAAGATTGTCTAATTAATTGGGGTATGGATAAGGTTCTCACCGTGACTATGGATAATGCAAGTTCAAATGATACATGCATTGATTATTTGAATAAACATGTTACTTGGAAAGATCCAATTTTAAATAACAAGTACATGCATGTTAGATATGCAGCCCACATTATTAATTTGATTGTAAATGAAGCTTAGCTGAGCAAGATAAGGCTATACTAAGAATATGCAATGCAATTATGTGAGATCTTTTCTAGCTAGGAAAAACTTGTTCAAAAAATGTGTTGAAAAAGAAAAGATTCCATATACTTATCTTGTATGCCTAGATGTTGATACTAGATAAAATTCTACATATATGATGCTGGAGCATGCAGAAAAATTTGAAAGATCTTTTATAAGAATAGGAATTGAATGTTCAAATTACATTTCTTACTTTGATAGTGGTTATAATGAAGAAGAGAATGCTCATGGAGAGGAAGGAGATAAGAAAAAAAGAGAAAAAATAATATAGGCTCTCCTAAATTTGTTGATTTTCAAGTTGCAATGTGTTTTGCAAAGTTCTTAAAGTTATTCTATGATGTGACTTTAAAGTTTTCAGGTTCTTTGTATGTTACCTCAAATACATTTTTTTTGTGAGCTTCTTCTTGTGCATAACTCCATTAGAGCTCTACAATGTAATCCTAACCATAACGTGAGGAATATGGCAAAAAAAATGCAAGGAAAATTTGACAAGTATTGGTCATTTGGAAGCAATACAAATTTCTTGCTGTATGTTGCTTTTGTATTAGACTCATGTTTCAAATTGGATTATATTGATTTTTTCTTTGGTGAAATGTATGGTTGTGATAGTATTTTAACAAAATCAAAGACAGCTAATGTGGAGTCTACATTGAAAGATTTATATGATGAATATATACATCTCTACTTTTCAAAAGCAAATAAAAGTGGCAGCGAGGCATGTAATCAAGTTTCTCCAAATATGGACATGGTTAATTTTGATGCAATTGGAGACTTGGAGTACTTGGATTCTCAATTTGCAAAGCGTGTAGAATCTTTGAAAAGTTTAGATAATTTATCAAAATTGGATAAGTATTTAAAAGGAGGTATTGAGAAAAATGAGAAAGAATTTGATATCTTAACTTGGTGAAAACTTAATGCTTTTAAGTATCCAATCATCTCAATGATTCAAAAGATGTGCTAGACATTCCAGTGTCCACCATTGCTAGTGAGCAAGCTTTTAGCACTAGTAGGCGTGTGATTGATTCATTTAGGAGTTCTCTAACTCCAAAAATAGTGGAAGCACTAATTTGTACACAAAATTGGTTGAGGAGCAATCCAACATCTATTGATATTGGTGAAGCAATGGAAGATATAGAGAAATTTGAAGAGATTGAATCAAGTAGTACAAATTTTCTTATCACTACTTATTTTAGTACTTTGTTTTTCTTTTATCTTTAAAATGACAAAATTATTACTTTTTATTTTCAGAGTTGCTCAAAAGTAATTCAAACAATGGACTTGATATTGATTAAATCAACATTATTTGATGGTAAGTGTTCTTATTTTTATGCTTTAATCTTCTCTTATATATTGAATTTTTTTTTATTAACCATAGTTGATTAGCTAGCTTTTGGTTTATGGTCAATGCAGATTACTTTAATTAGCTGGATGTGATTGTTTACTATAATGTATTATGGTAAAAAGCTTCTAGATCTACTTTTTACTAAAGAAACAATGAAAAGAATGGTTGAAACTTTGAGGGAGCTTACTCATGTTGTAATGATTATATGTTAATTTAGTAAGTTATATGTTGAAGTGTAGATTTGCTACATATTTTTAATGAATATGCATTATAGTAGATTTGTGAGTTTTCCATTTTTTAATATCTCTCAATTTCTAGCTATTAACATTACTTTTTTCTTGATTTTTTTAGGAAAATTATGATGAATTAAAATGCTACATGTTATTTTGCTTATCTTTATTTATACAAGTAGCCTATTAATATCCATTGGTAGTAGAAATTCATATTTCTTTTGATATAATTACATGTTGATATCTTTTAAAATTTAAAATGACAAAATAATAAAAAAGCCATACTGAATCGTATCGAAACCGAATGAACTGAAAGAATTGGTAATGGTATCAAAATGTGCAGTTTTGGTTTTCACACAAAAAAATCGAAAAAATTGTTATGATATAAATTTTATAAAAAAAACCAAAAAAACCGAACCGTGTTCACCCCTACTCCATACAATATGTACATGACAATTTACTATGAGTATTTTCAGTTAGATACCATGCCATAGGGCAAGAAATCATTAATTGTCCACATAAGTGCTACTCTTATAATAAAATTATGTTTATTGAATGTATCATAAGTCTCAATTCCTTTACACCATAATAGCTTTAATTCATTAATTAAAGGCCACAAAAACACAACCAACTTTTTTTTTAGGAAATTTTGAACATGAAATAACCATATTTAAGAACATATATGGTTCTTCCATTGCCATCGCCGAAGGAAGATTGTATACTACCAACATAACTAGCTATCAAGAATAAGAAACATCATTATTGTTGAAGAGAGTAAATCCATCTGTGCACATTCCTCGTACAACCTTTTCTACAAAGGTTCCTCAATATCTTTCAACAATTTAAAGAACTTTTGAGCTTCCAAATTAGGTGGTTGTTCAATCTCTATTAGATGCTCGTCCCAAACAAATTGCTAATCAAAATTCGATTCTGCAGCATCCAAAGTCATATCCCTCATCCCAAAGTTCTCATCATTTATGGATGTAAAAGATTCATCAACTGGACCTCACCCCCAAGTTTTCCCTTGAATTTCCTAGGTGGTGTAACCTTTCTCAAAATCATAACATACGAGGTGATAGTGTACAGTTTCATGATCATTGAATTTCATATTATGCTACTTTAAATATGGACATTTTATACAACCATAATCCATAATCTCTGGATGAGCAAATGCAAAAACTAGAAATTGTATTACCCATTTAGCAAACTCATCAGTTAGCAATCCATTTCTATCTAATCACTGGTACATCCATTCTTGAGTGTTAGACATTTTCTAGAAAGGACTTATTTTAGGATAAGAATAGGTAACAAGATTATTGAATTTGAATATATCTAAAATTCCATTTCCAAAATCACATAAGATTTCAACTCTTTGAATTACCAAACAATCAAACAGATATGAGAAAAAGCAAAGTGTAGAAATTAAGAAATTAGAGCAAAACGGTCCCACATTTAGTTGATTTTCTGCAACTATTTACAAATAGAGAGAGATATCCAAATGCAGGGTTTTGTGAGTAGACTTTCTCAGAGAAAGGAAACTTTAACGAGTAATAAATGGTTTCATGAAATTATGCAGAAATGTTATTATTGTAGTCCTAGACTTTTGGATATTATAGCCGGCATGAGCGATTCATCACAGTATAACTGAGGTCAAGTAGTGTTGGATTGGCTAGTCGACAATATCCAAGAGTTTCTGGCAAGTAGGGGAATGAAGAAATCAATCGATGGTTGTATATTCTTTTTTTATGTTAAGTATGTTTTATTGTCACATTTTTATACTCGCATATTCTTACTTGAAATTCACAATTGACAGCTTTATCATTTTTCTTTATTAGCTTTTCTACTTCTACAAATTTCCCATCCCATCACTCTAAATTAGTAATAACCCTCCTTTCACAAAGCACTGGAAGAAGAACTGTCAAATTCCAATGTGCATTCATCTTGAGAGGAGATGCAAAGAGGTACTATAATGTATTTGTCAAGTTACAAGCACTCGTAAGATTAGTTTCAAGCATAGATATATAAAGTTACAAGTATATATACGTCGAGTTACAAGTGTATCATTGCCAAGTAATTTATTTATGGATGGATTCATTTTACATATTTAGATACATTCCAAGATCTTGTCTTTGGACAAAGCACTAAAATGGATCCAGACAACAACGCTAATGGGTTGTAGCATGACGCAAACACTAAACACTAACTGGTATGTTATCAGTGATTATTTTTTTTTTATTGATTTACCTTTAATGTTGTTTCAGCTAACAAGGAATATATACAAAAATGTAATGACAACGGTTCACAAGAAACTGAAACTTGTTGACATTGCATTGATGGCTACTGCTTCTGCATCTCCAATGTTTACCAAAAAGTAAGGGCAGGAAACTACTTATGCACATAATGAATAGACTGAAGAGGTTGACAAATCTAAGGGGCTCCTCAGGAAAAAGCTAATGAGATGAAAATGGAAGAATAGGGACCTCAAACTGAAGAGCCTCAATCTGAACAACTTGCTGATATGCTGATAAAGTAAACAAGAAACCTTCAAGCCAAGCGAGAACGTATGCTAGGAAAAAACCAGCTAACTTGTGATCAGGGTATAACTAGTTAAGAATCTAATGCTAGGATATTCCGAAGATTGTTTTTAGGATATAGTACAACCATGTGAATTCTTGGTGATGTGCTTCAACTTGGCCAATGGCTAGTTACTTTCATGGATCTAATGAACCAGGTGTTTAGACTGTTCTTTGATCGATTAGTAATTGTTTTATTGATGATATCTTAGTGTACTCTAGGAGTAAAGATGAGCATGAGTTGCGCTTATGAAAGGTGTTACAAACCTGGAAAGAGCATCACTTGTATGCAAAAATTTCAAAGTGCGAGTTCTGGTTAGATAGGGTGGCTTTCCTTGGACATGTAGTTTGCAAGAAAGGGATCACAATCACTGAAAATAAGATTTGTGTAGGGTAGCAGTGGCTTTGACTTAAATTTGTTACTAAGATCCATAATTTTTTGGGCTTACTATCATTGATTTGTGAAAGACTTCTCTAATATTGCTACTCCTCTAACCTAATTGACATAGAAGAAAGTAAAATTCCAGTAGTCTAATCCTTGTGAAGAAAGTTTTCAAAGACTTAAAGACCACTTGACGTCTACACCAGTTTTGGCATTACCTTCAAGATCATAAGGATTTTCATTGTATTGCAATGCTTCTAGAGTGGGTCTGAGATGTGTATTCATACAGAACAAACATGTTATAGCTTGCGCATTTAGGCAACTTAAGAAGCATGAGCAAAACTACCCCTACTCATAACTTGGAGATAGCTATGGTCGTATTTGCATTGAAGATTTGGAGGCACTACCTATACGGGGAGCCTTGTGAAATCTACACTGATCACAAGAGTTTGAAATATATTTTTCAGTTAAAAAAACTAAATCTTCAGCAAAGAAAGTTGCTTAAAGATTATGATTGTACTATTCTTTATCATCCTGACAAGGTCAACATAGTTGTTGACGCTTTGAGCAAAAAATCAACGAGGAGTTTGACTCACATAACTCTAGTGAGAAGTCCTTTCATAAAAGAAATGCATGAAATGGGGTGAGGAGATGTATGATTTAGGATGGACCAATATGGAGTATTATTGGCCCATGTGTGGGCTTAGACATCCTTACTCAAGCTCGTTAAGACCAATTAGAACAAGGATGCAAAGTTGTTAAAAATCAAAGAAGTGGTTTAGACAGAAAAAGATGTGGAGTTTGAGCTTGCTATTGAGGAAATTTTGAGATGCAGTGCCTACATCTGTGTACCTAATGTCGACAATTTGAGAAGAGCTATTTTGGACGAAGCTCACAATTTTTAGTATACTATTCATCCCAATTCTACCAAGATGTTAAGATTTAAAGCAATTGTATTGGTGGAAAGGTATAAAACAGGACATAATGGACTTCATATCTCGATGTTAGGCTTGCTAGCAAGTTAAAGCCAAGCATCAGAGACTAACTAGATTACTTTAGCAAATCAAGATACTAGAGTGAAAGTGGGACAAGATCAACATGGATTTTACAACAAGATTACCCCGTACCTATAGGGGGTTTGAATTGATCTATGTGATAATAGATAAATTGACCAAGTCAACACACTTCCTTCCAGTACAGACGACGTACAATGCCTCCTGATATATTTAGTTATATATAGATGAGATCGTGAGACTTCATGGAGTATTGTGTCTATTATCTCAAATTGAGGTTCTCAGTTTACCTCCAAGTTTTGGAGAGCCCTTCTCGAGGCTCTGGACACTAGATTGGATTTAAGCACAGTTTTTCACCCTCGAACAAATGGACAATCTAAGATGATGATTCAAATTTGAGAAGATATGTTGCGGGCATGTGTCATGGATTTCGACAATAACTAGAGTTAGTATTTACCACTGATAGAGTTTGCTTGGAATAATAGTTATTAGTCGAGCATTCAAATGGCACCTTTCAAGGCATTATATGGGCGATGTTGCAGATCCCTGATAGGATGATCTGAGACCGAGAAACTAAACTTTTAGGACTAGACTTGGTACATGATGTAATAGATAAGGTTCAGTTAATCAGACAAAGACTATTAGCCACTTAGAGCAAATAGAAAGCTTATGTGGATCAGCATCAATGAGAGCTAGAGTTTCAATGAGAGAGCATGTGTTTTTACGAGTTTCACCCTTAAAGGGTGTCATGAGGTTTGGGAAGAAAGGAAAGTTTAGCCTACAATATATTGCCCTATTCGAGATTCTAGATCATGTTAGTGGGTGGCTTATCAATTAACCCTTCCACTTGAGTTTTCTGCAGTGCAACCAGTATTCCATGTATCTATGCTCAAGAAGTAACTTCCTGATTCATCATATATACTAGCACCACAGAAGATACAGTAACATGTAAACCTGTCGCATGAAAAAAAATTTGTGGCCATCGTCGCTCGACAAATCAAGAAGCTGAGGTTTAAAAAGATAGCATTTGTGAAGGTATTACAAAAACACCAAGTTGAAGGAAGAAGTAAATGGGAATCACAGGAAACAATGCATGGAATGTATCCCTATCTGTTTGAGATATAAGATTAGCTATTGCTTTGATATTTTAAATACAGTGACCGATTTTTTTTCTCGGGTTAAGAAGAATAGACTTAGGAAGGGTTTGGGTCTACAGATGAATTGGCTCAAAGAGCTGGGTCTGGCCTAGGGTTTTGGGCATTTGGAACTAGGCCTGAGGTTGGGCCGAGACCTTGATCATTTGGGCTAAAGGTTTGGTTAATGGATTAGGCATGAATTGGGTTAGTTGCCAAGGTTTGGGCTTTAGACGCAAATCCAGATCCTGGATTTGGATCAAAAAATAAATAAGTAGATAAATAAATAATAGAAATTTTGAAAACTAGCTAGTTTAGGAGATTAACCATTATTCACCATTATTCACCTCCGGTTTAACACCTAAACCAACTGGTTTAATGCCAGTTTAGGGTTAATATATCCAGTTTAAGCCTTAACCCATTGAATTATTGTTTTTAACCACTGGTTCAGTGATATATTGGACCAGTTCAATGAATTAAAGACCAGTTTTATGTATAAATAAACTATCTTAGTGTGTTTTATGTTTGATTTAGTAGATTTCAGGTCAGTTCTGTACATAAATGAGTTCGGTTAGCGTAAAAATAGCTAGTTTACTAAGTTAGAAGGCTAATTTAGTGCATTACAGGCAAGTGGTTCAGTGCTTTATAGGTTAGTTCAGGGTTGGTTCAGTGACCTAATGACCGGTTCATGATTGGTTCAATCTTCTAGTGGTCAGTTCATAACTGGTTCAGCACTTTAATTGGTGGTTTTGAGGTTTAACAAACTGATTTTATACTTTATGAGACCGGTTCAAGGCTTTGATACTTAGTCATAACTTAGTTGATTGATTTGAGACTTTAACAACCGTAATATGGGTTTGGGCACAAAAATCTAGAATTTTAATCAGGTTTTTAATTAGGAAATTATATTTATTCGATTCTTAGATACACTAAAAACCTAAAATAAGATATTTTATTGCTTTTATGATTTTTGGTTATTTGTAGAGTTCTCGTTGAGCTTATGTCTCCGAAAATCAAATTTCTTTATTTTCGTCAGTTTTATGAGTAATAATGTGCATTTACGTGCCTTTATTATTTTTTATATTTGTTATAAATTCTAATTTTACATAATACACTTGATTTATAAAAGTTAAATTAAATTTTATTACAAATGCTTAACAGGGACATGTATATAATTTATGAAATTATTTTAGAAAAATTATCTATTATTTACATTTGATTCTGTTTATACCTATAAATGGAAAGTTTTGTTAAACTATTTCTATTTATTTCTAGAGAACTATTTTAAAGGAGTTTCGAATTTTAAAACACTGTAGCTAATAATAGTAGGTGTTAGACTAGGTACCCAAACTTGTATATCTGTTTACTAGTAGACTAAGATGTCACCGTCTTGATCATTAGCAAACTAAAATGTTACTATACTGATTTTCATTACACCGAGCATCGTCGTCCTAATTTTGGATTTTTGTTCTGTTCTGCATTACGAGCCCTCTAAATTCTAGATGTTTGTTAAATTTTATTTTTTGTAAAGTTATCTGTTTTATCTATATACATGTCCCTTGTTCTCATAAATGTATGTTATTATTCGCTAGGTCTGTTAACTCACCACTTATTATTTTCAGATCCAGAGTTCGATACTCTATTGGATCCTATTGCTTAACAGGAGTCCATTGATCTTGTTGTTTCCTTTCTTAATCATGAAAACTAGTTATTTGATTTCAGTTTTCCATTAGAATTTGGATTTCCTGAGTTTTTTTTTAGTTAGTTTCATTTGACTATAGACAGGTTTTCTGCTGATGTACTAATATTTTAACTTGAGATTGAAATTAATTTCATTTGGTTTAGTTTATTCTGAGCTACTTGTTAGGCTTTTGGGTTTGGAACTTATTCTCATCTTAACACCGATCATGGATCCAATTTTCGAGTCATGCCAAACTACAAATTATTTCATTTGAGATTTCCCAATAGGGCCATGTTCATATGCTAGTGAAGCTTTTCTTTGCTTATCTATCTCTAATACAAATTATTTCATTTGAGATTCCCCAATAGGGCCATGTTCAATAAGGCCGTTGTAGTTTTTAAGCAAAATTATAAGAGTTAATTAGTTGCTTTTATTCCTTGGAAGCAAACATCTAAATATTCAATAGTCAAAGATTCAAAATGATAATAAAGGAGAAAATTTATAGAGTTAATTAGTTGCTTTTTATACCTTGAAAGTAAACATCTAAATATTCATTAGTCAAAGATTCAAAATGACAATAAAGAAGAAAAATTATAAGAGTTAATTGGTTGCCTTTTATTTCTTGAAAGCAAGCATCTACATATTCATCAATCAAAGATTAAAAAAGAAAAAGGAATAACCCACAAAAACACTTTGCACGCCATGCCCACGTGTGCTCAATACCATTTATACAACAAGATGCTATGACTAAAACCACTGTGCAAAACACCAATACCCTTTGGATAACCCAAACAACAAGTAAGAGAGAATGCATCATAACTATCACAACATTAAAAATGCCTTGTGAGTTATATAAGGAAAGAAGTGACTATTCAAAATGAATTTGTAGTAGCTGATAGCTAAAGCATAAACATTTGCTGGACATAACTCTTCCAATTCAGTAAAATTATCAACAACAAAATAAATGGAGTAGCCTACTCACTCTATGCAGTATAACTTTGTTTATTTCAAGTACACAGATATTTAGAATGGTAGTCACATTCTTTTCAATCTACAAAATCTACCAAAGTTGTCCACAAAGAAGTTGTAGATTGTGATGATGTACATTTCAACAAGATAGAACCATGTCCTTCGCCAATAAGGATTCAAGTATATAATTACAAAATTTCCAAGCAACATAGTTATGTAAGAGCCTATAAAACTCATTTTGAAAGCACCCATGTGAATGAATTTTGTATCCTCTTCTTCTTCCTATTGGGGAATAGATAAAAGCAATGTTGGTTTAGTCTTCCAACAAAGCTTTTTTAATGGAGGTCCACATAGATATGGATTACCCTCGTAACTACTTTCATCAAATGTTGCAAATTGATTTTTCCTCTCTGGTATTTTGCCTGACAAGTTGTTGTATGCTATGTTGAATATTGCCAATGCTGTTAACTCAATAAGTTTGGAGGAATTATTCCTGTCAAATTGTTGTATGATAGATCCAAACTCTCCAAAATTTTTAAGTTTGAGAATTCTACGGGGATTGATCCAATTAGTTGGTTGTGTGAAAAATTTAATACAAGGATCTTGCTTAAATTTCCAATTTCAGGCGGGAGTTCACCTGTTAATTGGTTGCAAGAAAGATCAATTCCTAACATGAAACCAAGAATCTTACCCTTGTAAGACTCATATCTGTATTTGGCCATAAAGTTCACTTGTTCATCCATCATTTTGAACGTATCAGCTCTTAAAGAAAGCATATATAACAACTTGGCACTACTATCTTCAATTAAGTGAAAAAGTTCACTTTTATTAGTTGCCTCAGAAAACATGTTTCCCAAGCAAGGAGGAATTTGACCAGAAAGAAAATTTTGAGAAAGGTCTAATATGCTCAGTTTGCGCAAATGGCAAAGTTGATCTGAAATGTTTCCTGTCAAATGATTAGCTCTCAAGAGAAGAATGCTTAATGTAGAGGCATTGCTAATCCAACTTGGAATGCTTCCTAAAAAGTTATTCTCTCTTAAATCCAACATCAAGATAGAAGAACTGTTGAAAAGTGATTGTGGCAATGGACCTCCTAGCTTATTTTTACTCGCATGAAGAAGTAGAATGTTTGATGTGCTAAAGCAAGCTGGTATAGAGCCAGAAAAATTATTCTCAGAAAGATCCAAAATCTCAAGATAGTCAAGTTTACAAAGCTCTACTGGAATGGGACCTTGGAGATAATTTTTGGAGATCATAATTGCATTTAAGGATTCTTGACTCCCTAACCATTTTGGAATTCTCCCCCTGAATTGGTTATTACTAATATCTAACACCTCCAAATCCATGAGAGAGATGCTACTTGGGATTTTTCCACTGAAATGGTTTCCATCCAAATACAAAAAACGTAGATCAAGCAGATTAGTAAAGAAACTTGGAGCTATTTTCCCATATAGATGATTGTTTGACAATTTGAGGAACAATAAGTGAGGGCAATGCATGGCCAATTGCCCCTTTAGTATTCCTGAAAAGTAATTGTTCGACAGGTCCAATATTACCAAATAGCTCATATTGCTAAAATGATATAGATGATTGCCTTCAAATCTATTCCTGGACATGTTTAAAATTTGTAAATTTGGAAACACTAATGATATGAGTGTTGGTATATAACCTCCAAAGTCATTGTCAAAGATATCTATCCATGAAATGTTATAATGAGGATGAGATGGCAACTCTAAAGGCCCAACAAATGTATTATTTTTTTAGATTAAGTATTTCCAGACTAGAACTATTCTCCAGTAGCCAACTTGGAAAAGGGCCATCTATGTTGTTGTCAGAAAGATCAAGTTGTCTCAGGTGCGATTGGAAATAAAGGAAATTTGTTGGTGCAACATCAAGATGAGTCAACAAACAATTTCGAAAATCAACAAACTCTAGTTGCAACCTAAGTGTTATTGGGGTGTTAAGTATAGGATCTGCAATTAATTTGTTATTGCTACCTTCAAGGACTTTGAGGTATGAATGGTTAGAAAATGGCCACAAGGAAAATGGGACTTCAAATTGATTGTTTGAAAACAAAATCCATTTGAGTAATCTGAGATTGCTAAGGGTAGACAAACCAACATTTCCAGTCAATTGGTTATAACGGATGTCAATTGTTTGAAGTGATGTCAAATTCCCCATACATGGAGGAAGAATCCCAGTGAGATGATTTTCAGCAAAATAAAGCTCTTTCAAGTTTTGCAATTCACACCAACCTGTAAAAATACATATTATTAAAATAATTATAAAATTTATTAAATGAATTTCAAATTTTACACGTTAGATATACAATAGTTTGAATTTATTCTTGCTATGTATAATTTGAAGAATTTCTTATCATCATGAAGTTATTAATATTTGCAGTTTTGACTCTTACAGTCTTGTACATACAAATTTCATTTTGGTACTTCTATGTAAAATAATTTCAAGTTTCTGAATGCACACTACAATTAATTAATTTAGCTTATTTAATTATTTTTCTATTAACTTTGTAGATAAAAATCTTAATTTTTGTACACATAATAATAAAAGTAAATTTGTGACTTATTATGATTGCGTTAAGGTAAAAAGTTTCAAAGAAAAAAAAGTTAAAACGTTGTTTTAACAAATTTATTCTAAACTATTCAGGTATGTCAAAATAATAGTGCAATTCGCTAGTACCAAATTTGTGATGACATCTGACAGTTAATTGAATTAGAATTCATTGCTTTATTAATATTTTAAATAATACTTAATGTGTAAGTATGGCGTGGCTAACAGTGTGAATTTAAAACAAGGCATTTTTACTTTTTATTTAAAAAAGAGGAATTTTTTGTCCATATTTCTATTCACAAAACAACTAAGTATACAATCAATTGGGCTATCTTTTACTTGAGCAAAAATTTGATTATGATATTAAAATAGGTAATAAGAAATTTAAAAAACATAACAATTTGAGATGGCCAAAATAATGTACCTTGATTAGGCAATGAACCCCTAATGCCACAATTTTCCAAAGATAATACTTTCAAAGAGGTTAATACTTGTATATTTTGGAGGAAGTCCTTGTTAACATAAGAATTGTCCAAGATCAACTCTTCCAAATTGCTTAGATTTCTCAGCGCTGGACATAAGAATTAAATTAATTAATTTATTAATAATATTTCAGTTGATAATTATTTAACCATGATGCACAAGTATAAGCGAAATGAAAGTTCAAAAATTCCTTTTGCTTACCTTGGCTGGTAATCGTGCCTTCAATATTGTTGCCTTGAAAAGAAAGGTATTTAGGGGTGAAGAATCTTCCTAATGATTGAAGTAGATCATTTGAATTCTCGAAATTCACATAATCCAAATATAGAAATTCGAGGTGGATAAATTTTTTGCTACCTGGAATGAGGAGACCAGTCATAAAATCCAATTTAGTGGTCAAGGTAAAGGTCAATTTCACTTTTCTTCGTAGATAGACTTGTCTCTAACTATGTTACAATATAAAATCCAATTTAGTGGTCGAGGTAAAGGTCAATTTCACTTTTCTTCATAGATAGACTTGTCTCTAACTATGTAACAATATAAAAAGGAGGGTTAAAGTAGTAAACTTCATCCATTGCACCTAGAACATCCTTCCATAATAGGCCCAGCCAACAACAAAACACTCACCCGCCCACTATCACATGAGACACAAAATTTACTTTTAAATTTTGGGCTTTATCAAATATGGGAAAGGTTCAAAAAACATTTCATATCTAGGGAAAAGAACTCAAAATTTTAAGGAGTTGTAAAAAAAAAGAAAAGAAAAAGAAACGAGAACTTGCCTTTTTATCCTTAGACAAATTTGAAAACTACCAAAGAGTGAAAAAAAATCCAAGCCAATAATTTTCAAAAAAGTCACAATTTGTAATTTCCTTCTTGAAAAGATGAATTTCTTACAGCAACATAATGTTGCCGACATTATTTTTAATTAATTGTTAATAAGAAATAAAAATCTTAATGCAAATTCTTGGTAAAGAAAGAACATGTCTAAAAATATTTTATGATCTTGAATTTGAATTTTTGAAAAAAAAGATTGAATATTAAATAAAATATGATTTCTATTAAAAGATGAATTGACAGTATGCAGTTAAAATGGATCAAATAAACATTGAAATTGCTTATTACTAACACCTTCATGAAGCCGTCTATTGTATTTTTCCTCATATCAAACTCCTCCAAATTGTTCAAATTACAAAAATGTGAGCAAAAGGAAACAAGTAAGAAAGTAAATTTGAGTTTTAAGAACAAAGAATTAATTAAATATATTGAGTTTCTTCTTCTTTTATATTTTTAAAATAAATTGTGGAATCAGTAAAATGATTCCAATTTGTTTAATCGAGAGATTCCAATAATTATATTAAACTATCAATGCTATTCTTGCTCTTATTAAACTCCTTTAGAGGTGGCACAAATATTGTCACCTCACCCAATATCACCTTTTTTTTTCTTTTTTCAGTTACTTGGTGCATCTAGAAGAAAATAATGACTCCAAAAATTGAAGTGTTCCAACTAAAAGCAATTAATGAAATATGTAGAATTTCTTTTTGTACTCTTCTTGAGAGGAAAAAAAATGAAGAAACCAATATCAAAACTCACTATGCATTTAAATTTTTGATGCAATTGGTTGTCATTTAAGTATAAAAACTTCAATTTTTCGAGTCCAGTAAGATAATGACCAATGTTGTTATTGAATTTGTTACCCTCTTAAATTCCTCCATTTTAATATTAACGGTTCTCCCAAGCCCTTATCATTTTGTTTTTTTCAAGATTTCATCTGTCCTTATTCAACAGTTTCAAACACTTTCCATGGATAGAATCAAAAGATTTTGTTTTACAATTTCATTTATGCCTTTGTAAATTCTAAATATTCTTGATATTGTTATTTCTACATCCACAACCTTCACATTTGGTGAAATATTTTGCAATTTGGATTTTTTTATTTTATTGGATTTCATTGTTTGAGGGCAGCGCAAAAGCAAACAACAAACGCATAAGCATTTTATTCAACAAAACAAGATTTTTAAAGATGAAATAATAAGAATAATTAGTTGAAGCATTTCAAACCACTAGCAAGTGGTTGAATGTATAGAGTTTTTGCTTATTCAATTTTTTTTTTTTTTGACAAATATAAAGAAAGTAATAAGAAAACTAGCCTTTGCAACCACCTAGGTCTAGAAACTTCAGTCTTTCAAGAACATCAAGAGACTTAACCATTCTATTGTTCCATTGGTTACATTATAAATAGAGCCAATCCATATAGTGTACCAAGCCAAAATCATGTAGCAAAATTTCATTTTATCATTATTTCATGACTTAAAACACCTTCAATTACAATATAAATATTTGTGATCATAATTTCATTTTCATACCTGTGTTTCCTTCCAAACTTTGGATACTGTTATTGCTTAGATCTAGAACATTCAAATTGATAAAATTACCTGTAAAAGATTCAGTTTAGTATAAATTTAAATAAATAAATAAATAAGCAAAAAATTTCACCATGACTCTTGGACATGGTTTTTTCTTATCAGTTTCAATAAGTGAAAATACAAAAAATAATTAGAGGTAAAATTAAAGAGAATTGGAATAAGTATTACTTATGATATTATCCCATCCCAAACCTACTAGTGATATAAGGACAAAATATATTGGAGTTTTTACTAAATGTTATTATTTTTTTCATATAAAAATATAAAGCAGGTAATAAGAAAACAAACCTTTTATTTGAACTGTTCCATGCAATTCGTTATCACCTAGATCCAAATGCTTCAATCTTTGGAGTCTGCTAAGAGATTTAAATATATTGTTGTTGAATTTGTTATCCTGTAAATAGAGCTCCTCTAAATTGCATAGCATTGATGCTCCGCTCACATCTAAATCAATTTGTAAATATTTTATTTTGTCATTATTTCATAACTTGAAAACCTTCATAGAATAAACATTTATGTTTATAACTTTATTTTCATACCTCTGCTTTCTTCAAAACTTTGAATATTATTGTAGCTCAGATCTAGAGTTGTCAAATTGACAAAACCACCTGTCATGTATTTAGTTCAGTATGCATTGAAACAAATAAATGAGCAAAAAGTTCCACCACATTTTTTGGACATGGTTTTTTCTTATTAGTTTCAATAAGTGAAAAGACCAAAAAAAAAGAGAGAAAATTAAAGAGTATTGGAATACATAAGTAGTACTTTTAATAGTGTCTCACTCCAAAGCCAATGGTGATATAAAAGAACAAGAATATGGGGTTTTTACTGAATTATTGTTTTTTATAGAAAAATTATAAAGCAAGTAATATGAAAACTGACCTCATATTTGAATTGTCCCATGCAATTCGTTATCACCTAGGTCCAAATACTTCAATCTTTGAAGTCCACTAAGAGATTTTAAAATTTTGTTGTTGAATTTGTTACCCAGTAAATAAAGCTCCTCTAAATTGCATAGCATTGATGCTCCACCCAAATCTAAATCAATTTGCAAATATTTCATTTTTTTCATTATAAGTTAAAAACCGTCACAAAATAAATGTTGGTGTTTATAATTTTATTTCATACCTCTATTTCCTTCAAGATTTTGGATATTATTGTAGCTTAGATCTAGAGTTTTCAAATTGACAAAATCACTTGTCATATATTCAGTTCAGTATAATTTGAGACTAATAAATGAGCAAAAAGTTTCACCATGTCTCTTGGATATGGTTTTTTCTTTTCAGTTTCAACAAGTGAAAATACAAAAAATAATTAGTGATGAAATTAAAGAGCATTGGAATGGGTAAGTATTACTTTTGATATTATCTCATACCAAAGTCACTTGTGATAAAAGGACAGATATATGGAGTTTTTACTGAATGGTATTGTTTTTTTCGTAGAAAAATGTAAATCAAGTTAGAAAAATGTAAATCAAGTAATAAGAAAACTAACCTCTGATTTGAATTGCTCCATGCAATTTGTTATCACCTAGATCCAAAAACTTCAATCTTTGAAGTCCACTAAGAAATTTAAAAATGTTGTTGTTGAATTTGTTAACCTGTAAATGGAGCTCCTCTAAATTGCATAGCATTGATGCTCCACCCAAATCTAAATCAATTTGAAAATATTTCATTTTGTCATTATTTCATAACTTGAAAACCTTAACAGAATAAATATGTGTTTATAATTTTATTTTCATACCTTTGTTTTCTTCAAAACTTTGAATATTGTTGTAGCTTAGATCTAGAGTTTTCAAATTGACAAAACCACCTGTCATATGATTAGTTTAGCATAAATTGAAACAAAAAAAAAAAATGAGCAAAAAGTTCCACATGTCTCTTGGACATGTTTTTTCTTTTCAATTTTAACAAGTGAAAATACAAAAAATAGTAAAGATAAAATTAAAGAGGATAAGAAGGAGTATGTATTACTTCTGATATTATCTCTCCCAAAGCTACTGGTGATGAAAGGACAAATATGCGGAGTTTTTACTAAATGGTATTGTTTTTTTTCTTTTAGAGAAATATAAAGCAAGTAATAAGAAAACTAACATCGAATTTGAATTGCTCCATGCAATTACAAAAAGTAATTAGATAGAAAATGAAAAAGCATTTGACTAGGTAAGTATTACTTCTGACATTGTCCCAATCCATAGCCACAAGTGATATAAAGAGCAATGTGTGGAGTTTTCACTGAATGGAGTTGTTTTTCTCATGGAAAAATATAAAGCAAGTAATAAGAAATCTAACCTCTAATCTAAATTGTCCCATGCATTTCCTTACCAATTAGATACAAATACTTCAATTTTTCAAGTTGATTAAGAGATTTAAATATTTTGTTGTTTAATTTGTTACCCAGTAAAGAGAGCTCCTCTGATTTACATTGCATTGTTGCTCCACCCCAAATCTAAATCAATTTGCAAATATTTCATTTTGTCATTATTTCATTGCTTAAACACCCTCACAAAATAAACATTTGTATTTATAATGTTATTTTCATACTTTTGTTTCTTTCAAAACTTTGGACAAAATCACTTGGCATAGATTCAAATCAATATAAATTTAAACAAATAAATGAGGGAAAAATTTCATATGACTCTTGACATGGTTTTTGCTTACGAGTTTCAACATGTGAAGGTTTGAAAAAAAAGTACGGAGAAAAGTGAAGAGGATTGGAATAGGTGAGTATTACTTTCGACAATATCTCATCCTGAGCTACCAATGATAAAAGGCCAATTGCATGGAGTTTGTAATTGAATGGAATTGTTTGTTTTCTTAGAAAAATGTAAAGGAAGTAATAAGAAAAAAACCAACTATTTATTTGAATTGTCACTTGTAATTTGTTAAAACTGAGGTCAAGAAACTTCAACCTTTGAATTCCATTAAGAAACCTGATTGTTCTATTGTGGAATTGGTTACCCTATAAATAGAGCTCCTCTAGGTTGCATAATATTGATGCTTTATGCATGTTTGAATCAATTTGCAAAACTCTCATCTTATGTTTAATTGGTAACTTAAACACTTTCAACTCACAAAAATAAATATTTGTGTTTATTTTCATACCTTTATAGCCTTCAAATTTTGAATATTGTTGTAACTTAAGTATAGAGTATTAAAATTGCCAAAACCCTATAATAAATTCAATCCAACACAAAAAGGAATAAATAAATGAGTGCAAAGATTGACCATGTCTACCGGGCAAAGTTTTTGACTTTTGGTTTCAATAAGAAGAGGAGAAAAAAACAAGAGCAAAAAAAATTAAAAAAAAAATAAATACCAATAGAGGTGGAGAACAATAGAAGCAGTGAGTGTTACTTCTGATGGCATTTCATCTCACAACCCACTAGTGTTAAAAGGACAAATACACTTACCGTGAAAATTAATTGATCCTTTGAAATTATTAGATGAAAGATCCAAGTACTTGAGGGATGAAAGTTTGCTAAGAGGTAACAAAACATCATTATCAAAGTCATTTGAATATACATCAATCTCTTTGAGACCTTTCAAGATTGATAAACGCTCAAATCCTGCAAAAAAATGATAAATACATATGTAGTAGAATCATGTCAATAACTACCCAACTAGACAATATATTATTAATTTCTAAAGGACAAAAAAATGATTTCCATTTTTGTGAATTACTTGATATTCAAAATTTGATGGAGAGAGAGAGAGAAAGGGAGAAAGTCTATTTGAAATAATTAAAAGTTATTTAAAAATAAAAGAGATTTAACTAACTGACCTTCATTTTCAACCCAACCAACTAATGAGTTGCCTCCTAAGGTAAGAGTATTGAGTTGTTCAAAGGGAAGAAATAAAGATGCATTAAAATACCATTTCCCCAATCTCTTTTCTCTAGTGTAGTCAATATCGATGGTTATCACACGTCTAGTTGCGGGGTCGCAATCGACTTCCTTCCATTGACAGCAGTCGACAATTTCTTCCTCTGACCAAGATGACAAAGAAGAGGCATATGGATAGTTGATACTAGCTTTGATTTGGAGGACAGCATTTCTCTCATTCTCCAAACAACCAAAGCAACAACACCACTTGTAGTTATTTTCAAACACCACCATCATCATTACCAACACCCACTCAATTCTACTTCCCATGCTTGCTTTTCTAATTTGCCTCGCAGTAGAAGTTTTTGCGTTTTGAGATTTGAGAGAAGTTCACAACATGGCTATAAATAGGCCTAATCAATGGCAATTTTGATAATTCCCTCCAACTTCCATATCTTAATTCCAACGTCAATTTGACTTTTGGCTTTCAGTTCTTTAACGCCTCCATCCACTTGGGAGACTTTTGGTCATTTTGTAGAGCTGCGTATTTTATGGGTTTGTATAAATTGACCAATTAAACCATTTTCTATGATTTTTTTAAGAAGTGGTCAAGGTTTGTTGCTCAAGATATTTGAAAAATGTATTAATATTTTCCACCATGAATAGATAATAGGAAAAATGAAACACAAGAATATTTCATGGACACCTTTTAATTTTACTGGTTTGTAGAAAAAGAAGTAGAGTTGGTAAGACAATGTTGTCTGATTATTTTGACTACCATTTTCATAAGTTTATTAAAATTCTAAAAAAGTTATTCCTCAATTTACTTGTCTTATTAGTCTAAATAAGAATGATCTTATGTAGAATGATCTTACATAGAATTCTAGTTATAAATTTAATATGTTATTTTAAGAAGATGTTTGTCGTCAACTTTTAGTTAAAAAAAGAGGTGAGCATGCCTATCATAGAAATCGAGAAAGAAAAAATGGTCAAGTATCAAATACCCCTTATTAAAAAATAATTTCCCGACCATGAGTATGATAGAAGAAATTTATTTCTTTTTCTTTATTTTTTTGGGATAAAATTTTAATTATTTTGTTATTACTCCAGCCCTATTCAATAACACAATTTAACACATAAAATTAAAAATATTCAGACAATTTAGAATTTACTGAATTTGATAAAAATATATAACTAATCATTAATTGAAATCTAAAAACCTAACTGAAAATGAATAAAAATTTTAGATGAAAGAATAATTTTTGACTAACAACCATTCAACCCCCAGCAAGCTACACAACCACCATCAACAATAATTTTAGTAAAATAATAACATTTTAGAAAACTTTTACTTTTAGAATTTTTGGATGTAGAAAATTATTCTTTAATGTTTATGGTTTCATCATTTTACAAAATAGCGCGAGTCTCCCACCACTATTATGTCAACTCTAAACTAATCTTTCTCGTTTCTTGAAAAAATAAATATAATATAATTACAATGTTTGTCAACTATAATGATATGGGAGAAAATTTTACCGTTTTCTAAATCTAAGGGGTATTTGCGTAAATCTCAAACCTCAAACGTTGAAGGCTTTCGCCATTAATCAAAGAATTAATAACCCCATGATAATATATGTCCTATCAAATATTACGGGGTATTCTTTTATTATCTAATTACAAAAGTAAAAAAATATATATTAAATTAAACTTTTTACACAATTCAATTTATAAAAAAATAAATTTTTGTGTCATAGTAAAAAAAATTATAAAGTAAAAGAACAAGTAAACCAACCAGATATATAGGAGTGGCCAATTTGGAACCTCTGAAGAAAAAAGCCATGAGGGGAACCCATGGGTCTCCTTGTGTAGTTTCAAGCCCTCCTTGTGGTCACAAGGATAATGACACAAGTTTGTCAGACATGAATTCTATGTAGGTTTTACAGTGGCTTATATAATCATGATGTTGGGAATTTTTGTAGTTGATGCCACTGCAGTCCGCTATTTTTTTATTGACTCAGAGTTCCCATTGTGCAAATTTAACATTGACGGTTTTTTATTGTAAAATTGCTTTTGTTTGTTTATTTTTGATGTATTATCATTTGGTTTTATGAATATGTTACGTTATTACCAAATAATTTCCATTTCTAGTAATTAATTTATCCAATTAATCAGAGCAAAATTTGACTGTGTCTTGGTATAAGTCAAAAGTCAATTAATAGATCCAAGCTGTGAAATGCTTCTTCTACACGTTAGGCATGGGCATGAATGGAGACTGAAACAAAGTTCCACGAAATGCACCAATTGAACCCCCTTTGCACGCTAAAGCAAGTCAAGTCGTGGCTAAAACTATGAAAATTTGGATTTCTCACAAGAAATAGATACTTAGAGAACGACATAATTAATTGAAATATTACATAGCCTAGATTTCATTTATTTGTGGTGAAAGAAATATATGAATGTGGTGTGGCATTCTTATTCCATTCTTCAACAACTTTTTCATCTCATTTAATTGAGTTTTTATTTTTTAAAATCACCATTTCTTAGTGGGTAGATTGAAGAGTTAATTTATTACAAATTTCAGCTTCAAGTTTAGAAAATATTTTGAATCATTTATGAGAAAGGGTTTGTAGCATGTCTGCGTCTCAAAAGCTGAAATAGTTTCATGCAATTATTATATTTTAAACCAAAGCAGCTTCCTTACATGACAAAGTAGTACTATATATTATAGATTTTCGTAAATGATTGAAAAAATATTTCTTAATTGGTAATTAGAAATTTGTAATATAGTAACTCTTAAATCTATCTATTACAAAATTGTGATTTAAAAAAATAAAAAATTAAATAATTGAGATGAAAAAGTAGTTGAATGATGGGATAACAATACCGCGTCACATCTATATTTCTTTATTCACAAATTAATGCAATATTTCCTTTGCTTAAGTCTTTCTCCAAGTGTCCATTTCTTGTGGAAAATTTCAATTTTCCAAAGTTTTATAAGTAAGGACTTGACATGCTTTTTGAAAGCGTGCAAAGAGGTTCAATTGGTAAAATTTATTTATGTTAATTTCTAGAAAATACCACTTTGTCAAAGTCAACAAAAGTCTCCCAAGTAGATGAAAAACGCAAATAATGTAAAGGTACACCTATATTTCACTCTAAAGAGCCCTACAATTTCTAAGTTTTCCTGCTAAAAAAAATTAAGACATAATTTTTAAAAGTTATTTAAAGAAAGTAAAAGCTGGGACTAATTAGGAGTCGAAACTCTTGATTAATATTTTGTTTTTGATGGCATTTAGTTAGATAATTTCAAATAATTTAAAATTTAGCGTAAATTGTAAATAATTTTACAATTCAGGGTTCAACTTTTTTTTTTTTTTTGTTAAGTTGAAGGAGAGGAGGTTAAAAAAGAAATGAAAGAACTCACCCATTGCAATTTCGTAGGTATATTTTTTTTTACATGGCCCTCAGTCCAGACCTTGCAATGAATGTAATATGTGGACTAATTTCATTCCCCACATTATTTTCAAGTCCTAAGGTTAAATTTTTATGTGAGTATTACTACTAATTTATCACCTTGCAAATAAAGGTGGAGATAAAAAAATAAAGGAACAGAAAACTAAAAATAAGGTAGAAATAAAAATAGTTAAGGGCATGAATTCTCCTTTGTCTAACCTGTCTCTTTCTCTACACCCTTTATCGGTCTCCCTACTTTCCCATCCAATCCATCCAACATTTCCCATTCTCTCTCCACCTTCCTTTCTCCGTCACGGCTGTTGATGATGGCACCCACCTTTCTTTCATCCTCAACTTCACCGTCTTTGCCATACATGCCAACGAGTAGATTTGGAACCCAAAACATACAGATTTCAAATGTAATTTTCTAAATCCATTTAACCAATTGCTAAATCATTCCAACCATAACTTCGTAAAAGTGACTCCGTTGGAATTATTGATACCATATTTGAAATTGAAGAAAAAAAGTATGAATAGAAATAGATTATATTTTTTAGTTTATAATTTAATTTCTCCTTTATGACTGATTAAATGTTATAGTTTTGCTTTGATATAATGAAGATGCTAGTGAGCAGATGGTTCACTGCACAGACGGATCTCGGATTAATTTTTTGGAGGGCTAATATATTATTTTGCACTAACAGTTTATAACATTAAAATAGAAAGAAAAAGTCAATATACAATGATAAAAAAAGTGAAAAAATATGTAATATCTATCCATTTAAAGAAATATAATAATAACTTTTAAAGTTAATATATATAATATTGATAAGCATAATTAAACACATACACACAGATATATATATATATATAATGAATTTCCCTAATACATTAAACCTTTTAAAAAAAGATAAATCATATATATAAAATACATAATTGAAAAATGGCTAGATGTAAGATACCTGAGGGGTTATTTAATTTTTCAAGGGGTTTATAAATATTTAAAAATGTTTTGGGGGCCACGCAAGGTTATTAAAAATTTTATAACTCTTTCTTAGAAGACCTCATGTTGGTTCTTTTCAACTAAATTATTGTTGATAGAAGCTGTGTAGCTTTCCGTGTTAAATGGTTGTTAGTCAAAGTCATGCACTGAGTGAGAGACCTCCCAACCCAATTGATAAGTTTTCATGTTTGAGGAAATTCTGGATAATTAATAGAAAGATCGAATGTGAATTTGAAAAATTTTCTTTCGGCCTTTCATTTTTCAGATGAAAAATAAAGGCTAAGTTTCGAATAAAACTAAAGGCTATGCTGAGTTGCTAAACTTTATTTTATTTCATATTTTCATTTCGTTTTAGTAAAAAGAAATTAGAGAAAATTACTTTTGATTAACCTTAAAATTAAAATTCCACCATCTGTGTCTTTCTCTCTGTATATATTGGGCTTTATGTGAGTCAAAAATTGAATTTTCTCCAAAAAATATATTACAATTTTTGAAATTTATATATTACATCTCATAGTTGAAATTATATGCACCAAAATATAATTTGTATAACTTTCACATCCTGGGAGGCATGGTTGAGTTCCAATTGGATGTGACATGCTTAGAGGGCCAACTAGGGGCTGGGGGAAAATCCTTTTTCATAAATGATTGAAAATATTTTCTAAATTTATATATGAAAATTTGTAATAAAATAACTCTTAAATCTACCCACTAAGAAATGGTGATTTTAAAAATAAAAAATTTGATAAAAGAGATGAAAAAAGTTTTTGAATGATGGGATAAGAATGTCAAATTACATCTATATATTTCTTTCTCCACAAATAAATGAAATCAAGGCCATGCAATGTTTCCTTTGCTTTGTCATTCTCCAAGTGTCTATTTTGTTGTGAAAAATCCAAACTTTCCAAGTTTTAAGCAGTGACTTGGCTTGCTTTAGCGTACAAGGGGTTTAATTGTTAGAAGTGCCATTGTGCCAGAGTGACGAAAAGTCTTTGAAGTGGATGAAAGATTCAAATAATGTAAAGGAGACACCTATATTTCAATTTTAAAGGGCCGTGTTAAATGGTTGATGGTTAAGGTCAAGTACCAAGTAAGATAATTTTCAATCTAATTGATTAGTTTTCATGTTTTTGAAATTATGGATAATTAGTAGAAAGACTGAAATTAGATTTATATACTTTTCTTTTTACATTTTATTTTTTGGATTGGATTTAGTTTTCAATAATAAAAGAATAAAAGCTAAGTTGGATTAAACTAAAGGCTATAATCAGGGAAGCCAGGAAGGCCTGGCTATTTTGTAAATAGTTGGGTTGTTTTATGTTGGAATCCAGGACCAACAAATGAAAAACTTATATTTTGAAAAAATTAATTTGTGTTCTATTTTGATTCATAATTTTAATTGTAACATAATAAGTGCTACATTTTTAAAGCCTGTGACATATATAGTCACTAATTAACTTTTAACCCAAAATCAATGTGATATTATATTATATATAAAACTCTTAAATCTATTATTAAATAATTTAAATTTAAGTATTTTTATTAATCATTCAAATTTAACAAATTATTAAAATCAATAATTTTCAAATGATTTCAAATATAATAGAATAACGGTTGTCACAAGTTATGAATGAGGGATCTTGGGAATTCAATTTGATTTTTTTGCTGACGAGGACATCAAGGATTTAAATGAAAAAATTATAATATCTTGTTCTATATCATATTATATTATACTATATAAGATTATATTACACATAAAATTTTTGAGATCATTACTAACTAATTGTTAAGTTGTTAAAGATAATAATCCTTGTTTGTATAAATGTACATTTACTCTATTGAGGATGACTATTTAAAGTTTGGAAATATATTATCGATATTAGGTGTGCGTCTCATGTTGTTTTCTTAAATTTTTGTTATCTATTTCAATTTTCTCTTATGGGTTTGACAAGCCATCACAACTCAATAATCTAAAGATACTTGAATTGAGAAACAATTGTTTCTCCACTAACATTCTATTGTCTTTAAATGGGCTTTTATTACTCAAATCTCTTAATCTTGTAGGGATAAGTGTGTAATCAAACCATTTAGACTAATTAAACCACAGTTTGGTTCGGTTTCATTCAATTTATAAAATACTGAACCGGCCTCTAAAGCGTTGAACCAGCACTTAATGCACTAAACTGGGCACATCTATAAGCTAGTTTGATAAGGTCCTAATTCAACTAATAGGACATTGAACTGGCCAAGAAAGTACTGAACCAACCCTTTTGAGCAATTACTAACCTTATAAACATTGAACCCATGCATATACATATATTGAACCAGTCCAACAAGCATTGAACTAGTTGATTTAGCACTAAACCGTCCTCATTAGGTCAAGAACTAGTCAAACACAGTACTGAACTATAAACTAAGACATTGAACTGGTCTACCCAACCAATGAGCCGGTAGATTATTGCTCGAACCAATGTTAAACCGGTTGTCAGACCCCTGAACTAGCTCCCTGCTCTGGATCCAAACTTGGATCCAATACTTCTACCCAAACCTATTACTCATTAACACTGTCCAGAACCCAACTTAGCCCAAGTCCAAACTCGGTTATAAAACCCAAAATCTAGTTAAATTCATAACCCAATCAAATTTTAAAAAAAAAAACGTGGCCTAATAAACCAAGGCCTAACCCAAAACCATAACCTAGATTATAAAATCACATCCAGATATGAGGATTAGGATTCGGATTCAAACCATCTTCCCTACTTAGTTCGCACCTGAAAAGGTTGGCTATCCTCTGCTTTTACTGTCGAGTGAAGCCCACAACAATGCTAATGTTCTTGTCAGCTGTGGTTGCTTTAAGGATTGAAAAAGACAACCGAGACTGCGTGGCTTTATCAAGTAGAAAGAACGAGCAAAGGGATGGTAGCAAGGATTTGTAGCAGTGACGAAGAAGACAACGGAACTGTCAACTAAATTTTTGATGGATTTCTCATCAAATTGGAGGCAAATTGGTGAAATTAGGTGAGGGATATGGTTTATATCAATGTGGTTGTGTACTCAATTAAAGATCAAATCATGTAAATCTTGGCGGTTTGGTCAGATTTGCGATTAGGGTTTCAGAAAAAGGAAAGGATGAAGATCAAATCCTAGTTTTGGGATTTTTCAATTTGGCCCATGCTTCCTTTCTTCTTCTCATTTTGGTCCCTAATATTCCTAGTTATTTTCATCCGAGCCCCGAAACTTTTAAATTCGTTCAATTATGTCCCCTAACTAGTTTTTATTGGGCTCTTAAACTTTCTGTTTCTTACAATTTGGTCCCTTAACATTTCAATTTTCTCAATTGACCCCTAATTGGGGCATTACAATCTCCTTCCTACAAAAATTCAGTTCATAAATTTAAAATATAAGAATGACAACTAACCTTATGCCTCGAGCAGATGTGGGTACTTTGCACGCATCATTTGCTTTGATTCTCACGTCACTTCTTCCTTAGAGTGATGTATCTACAACACTTTCACGAATGCTATCTTTTTAAACCTCAACTTCTTGATCTATCGATCAACAATGGCCATAGGTGCTTCTTCATAAGATAAGTCTACATCGAATTGTACCTCATGTGGTGCTAGTATATGTGATGGATCAGGTAGGTACTTCTGTTAGCATGGATACATGAAATATGGGATGCACCACAGAAAACTCAGGTAAAAAAGGCTAATTAATTAGCCACCACATTGATACAATCTAAAATCTCGAACGGGCCAATGTATTGTGGGCTAAGCTTTCCTTTCTTTCCAAATCTCATAAATCCTTCATAGGTGAGTCTCGTAAAAACACATGTTCTCTGACTACGAACTCCAACTTTTGTCTTCATTGATCAACATAGGCTTTTTGCCTACTTTGAGCAACTAGTAATCTCTGTCTAATTAACTGTACCTTGTCCACTAATTTTTGTACCAAGTCTGGTCCTAACAATTTAGCTTATCTAGTTTCGAACCATCCTATCGGAGATCTGCAATGACTCCTAGATAATGCCACAAAAGATGCCATTTGGATAGTCGATTGGTAATTGTTACTGTAAGTAAATTCTTTTAGTGGCAAGTACTAACTTTAGTTACCACCAAAAATTCATATAGCAAGCTCGTAACATGTCTTCTAAAATCTAAATTGCCCTTTCAGACTGTCTATCAATCTAAGGGTGGAAAGCTATACTAAGATCCAACCAAGTGTCTAAAGCCTCATGAAGAGATCTTCAAAATCTAGATATAAATTGAGACTCTTAATTTGAAATGATAGACACAAGTAATCCATGGAACCTTACTATCTCATCTATGTTTAACTAAGCATATTAGGAGGTATCATATATCATTTTCACTGAAAGAAAGTGTGCTAACTTGACCAATCTATCCACGGTCACCTAGATAGAGTCAATCCCTTGAGTGTACATGGCAATCTTGTGAATCTATGGTAATTTTCTCCCACTTCCACTTAGGTGTCTTAATCTACTAAAGTAATCTAGCTGGCTTCTAATGCTTGGCTTTCACTTGCTAGCAGGTCAAACATCGGATACATAGTCTGCTATGTTCCATTTCATGCTTTCTTACCAATATAGTTGCTTTAAATCTTGGTATATCTTAGTGGAGCCAAAATGAACGGTATACTCAGAATTATATGCTTCCTCCAGGATAACTCTCCTCAGATTATGGACACTGAGCACACATATGCGAGTACTACACCTCAAAATTCCCTTAGCATCAAGTTCGAATTCTATATTTTTCCTTGTTTGAATTTCTTCCTTAATCTTTAATTACTTTGCATCTTTATCTTCACTTGTCTTGGTAAGCTCAAGAAAAGACATTTGAGCCTACACATGAGCCAAAAGTAATCCATATCAGCCTATCTTGAGTTGTATACCTCCTTGCTCCAACCCATGTAACTCTTCTATTGAAAGACGTCTCGTTTAAGTAATGTGAGCTAAACTCCCCATGGTTTTCCTGCTCAAAGCATCAGTGACTACATTTGCCTTGTTGGGATAATATAGAATAGTACAATTGTAATCTTTGAGCAACTCCATCTACCTCCTCTACCTGTGACAAATATAATTACATCTACTATATATGACATGCCTCAAATGACAATGCTGCAAAGCTAATCATGCATAATCCAACAATGACCATGTATACACATCAACATGCAGGCAATATAAAATATACACCACATCTAAGTCATATAGTTACAACTATAAATCTAAATCTCAATACATGCCAAATCTCATTGATGAAATATCTAATACAAATATATATGATCGCTAACAGCTAGTAAATATAAAAGAATCTTGCTGACCCAACCTCCAACAAGGTGTCGTGGGACTCTAGTGCTAGTATAGGAATGATTTAGCTGAAATCTACAAAATAAAGTGGTATGAGAACATAAGCTCCCAATGAATGGCATATAGTTTAAACTTGGTACAAACAGAGTAGTTTATAGTAGTAATATATATAAATTATCTCTACAAAATTATTTACCCATGAAAATTGAAGACTGAAATATCGCAATAAAATTTATTTCAACTCATCTATGCAAAACAATATCAATAAAGCTATAATAGAAAAATATAGAAAAAATAGATTCATCAATGTCAACTTTATTCTTTTGATTCACTAGTGTATCATGGAAGCCAAATCTGTGAAATATAAGCAAATGCAAAGAATCATAAGTTATGTAGTGTCACATATAATGCTAATTGGGTGCGCACAACCAACAATATTGGAGGGCAATAAATCATGAAACTATAAAATCAATAAAAACATGTTGAGTGCTACTATACTATGCAGCCTACAACCATGGGCTACCACTTCAGGCTAGTTTAACACAATCTGTGGCGTCCAAGACCCCATTGGGTTGAAAATCATAACATAAGAGTGTAAAACAACCATCTACCCCATATGGCTACTCAACATATCAGTTTGAGCGCTGAAGCACCAAAACAACATAAAATATCATAAAAGCCAAATATACTAAAAATAGAACATAGGCACTCTATTTCTAAGTTTTGATACAAAAATACATATGTAGTTTGCATAACATATCATTTGTATCACAAAACATGCATTACTAAAGTTAGGTAGTATGTCACTTACCGTGTATTTACTCTATTGATGCTTTATCTAGTTCGTTTGTATGGGGTTTGAGTCAACCTTATCCTTTGTCCTAAAAGTGTAGAGTGTATGAAACATGAGTAGAATGCCATGGATGTATGATGGAATGAATGAAAAAGGCAAATGATTTAAGCCATTTTTGTTGTAGTTTATATTTTTCTTTTTAAGTCTTCATGTTTTCCTGTTTCTTTATTTTCCTCTATCTCCATGTCCCATTCTTTTATCCTTTTTCTTAGCTTGATTATGTTTAATTTCAACATGCTTGGTTGTTCTCTAGAAAGCCCAAAGCCCATCCTTTAAATTTTTTAAGTTAGGAATATTATGAACATTGACATTTGGGATGATTTTTAAGTTGGTTTTTATTTGTTTCTCCTTAGTTTACTACCCTAGTTCTCTCTTTTGGGCACTCCTTTGGCCTCTTTTTAATCCCCATTTCATGCCCTTTAGAGAGGTATGGAACCTCCCAAGTTAGTCTCTTAATTCTTCAAGTTTGGCTTACAACTTTAACTCATACACTTTATATTACACGTAACTAAATTTTTGCTAAGGTTCCAAGCTATATTGAGCTAATTTTTCTTATTTTCTTATTGAGTTGTCCTAATTACCTCCTAAGCTATTAATTGGTCTTAGTTTAAGGCCTCATTAAGCCCTTAAAAGTCTCAAATAGATAGCTTAGTATGCTAAAATATTCTGCAGAAAAATTCTGCACCTCATTACCTTGCCTTTCTAATTGATTTGGCATAGGTTAGACCCTAATTTGGTTATCTAACCCATTCCCCATTTTAGGCTGGCTACCCCATCCATTTAGCCACTTATTTGACTTGCATTTGAACTCATTCCATGCCCTAAATTCATGGCTTAGGAGGAGAAACATTGCAGAAAATTTCTGCATATTCCTTCCTCACCTTCCCTTAGGTTTTACCCATTCTAGAGCTGAAAATTTGGTTTTTCCTCACACCGTCTCTTCCTATTTGCATTAATCACTCCCTAATATATTCACTAGCATTAAATTTAAACCAAAATCAAGTCCCTTCCTAGCCCTTATTGGTTCGGCCATCATAGAGTTTTTTGCAGAAAATTTTTTGCCTATCCACATGTTGCTCCACATCCGGCTTCTAGCTAAATTTTCCTAGAATTTCTTGTTTTTTCCCTCTTTTCTCTACTCCAACATGATCTCCCCTATTGCAACCCTGTTTTCAAATTTATAAAGTACCCAGAAACTCAAAACAATTCCATAGAAACACCAAATCAATTCAAAACTTTTGGCCAGGATCTTTCAAAAAATCAATTTGCAATGGGGTTTGTTGTCTTTCTAAACTTTTGGCCAGGATCATTTCAGCCACTAAATCAGTTCAAAAATTCTTGTTTCCTCAATCAAATGGAAGAAGAATAGATATAGTATCAAAAGCTACAAGAAATTCTACACAAAAATCATATTTTCTAGATTTTTCTTTCCTTTTTTCTCTTTTCTTCTTCTTCTTCTCCCTTCCTTCTTTCTTTTCTTCCTTCCTCTTCTCTCTAGCTTGATGACCAAATGGGTGTCTCTAGAGGCTTGGAAGCTTTTATATTACCCCATAAAGTTGGCAAAGGAACCCTCATTGAAAAGACCAAAATGCCCCTCATTGATTATAAATTCTCTTTTGTGTCCTTTTTGAATTCTAATTCCATTCTTAACCCTGGATAACTATTTTAATGCCTTTCTAATCCCCTAAAATCAAGGTTTTGATTAGGTTAAGTCAATACTAATTTTTCATAATTTTATTTATTTGAGTTTTTATAATTTTTCCTTTTGTAAATAGTTGTGTAACTTAAGGTTTTCTACTTCTGACTTCATTTTTCTTTCTATTTTCTTTCAATTTCATGTAAGTCTCACATTCTAATGTTTTTTGATATTTTTTAAGCCTTTCTAAGGTTGTGGACAAGCAAAAATAAAATAATTCTCTTAAGTTTTAAATTTCTCAACATATGCATGTAATACACTTATTGCATGCAATGCATGAAAATGTAAGAAATAGTGTGACGCATATTTAAATGTCAAAGTTGTGCATTCCAAACTTGGGTTAGAATGTCACAATTCAACCCCTTTAAAAGAATTTCTTCCTCAAAATTTAGTACTTATTGTCTGAAGCAATCAAGAATATTAGTCTTTCATATCTTAGTCCCTTGCCCAAGTGATCTCTTCTCTATCTTCTCTATCTTGGCTTCTCTATAAAACTTTTACTAAGGGCACTTGTTTTGATCTCAACTATTTGATTTCCTTGCCTAAAATCTGCACTAGTTCCTTCATATAAGACAAATCTTTCTTCAATTCCACTAGTGAGGTTGAAAGAATTTGTGCAGAATCTATCACGTATTTTCTCAACATGGATATATGAAAAGTTTCATGCATTTGAGATAACTCTAGCGTCAATGCAAGTCTATAGGTAACTAGCCCCACTCTTTCAATAATCTCATAAGGCCCAATATATCTAGAAATTAGCTTGTCTTTCATGCCACATCTCAAAATACCTTTCAAGTGGAGACTTTAAGAAAAAACTGTCACCAATTTCAAAACGAACATCTTTATGCTTTAAGCCAAAATAGCTTTTCCATCTGTCCCAAGCTACTTTTACTTTATCTCTGATAATCTTTATCTATTCTATTGTAGCTTGTGCTATCTTTCCTAATAATGTTCCCCCCTTTTCTTCATCCCAGCAGATTGGTGTCCTACACTTTCTCCCATACAAAACTTCATAAAGTGTCATTCCAATGCTTGAATGATAACTATTATTATACAAATATTCTGTTAAAGATAGATGCTTATCCTAGTTGTCTGAAAATTCTAAAACAAACCCACGTAACATATCTTATAGTGTCTAGATAGTCCTCTCTAATTCGTCTGTGGGTGGAATGTCATACTAAAATGTAATTTTATGCTCACAACCTTCTGTAAACTTGGCCAAAATCTGGAAATAAATCTGGGATCCTTATTTCATACTATGGATACTGGCACACCATGCTTGCTAACTATCTTATTTACATAAATGTGGCCAATTTGTCCAAGGAGAATATGCTTTTGACTAGTAAGAAATGTGCTAATTTTGTCAGTCTGTTAACAATAACTCATACAACATCATTTCCTCTTTTAGTTAATGTCAATCCTGTCGCAAGATCCATAGTTATGAGTTCTCACTTCCACTCTGACATTGGTAGTGGATGTAATCTACCCACTAGTCATTGATGTTCTACTTTAACTTGCTAACATACCAAACATCAAAAACATAATTTTCTATCTCCCTTTTTATCCCATTCCACCAATAATTTTGTTTTAAGTCTTTATACACTTCAGTGCTTCTAGGGTGCATAGCATATGTTGAATAGTAGGCTTCTTCCATTATCTATTCCCTTAATTTCCCACCATAGATAAACATACTATGTCCTTAAACATCAATGCACCATCTTCTTTTATCCTGAAATCACACTACTTTTTATTTCTAACTTCTTCTGCTATCCTCATTAAGTATGGATCTTGACCTTGTGCTTTTTAAATTGGAGACACCAGCTTATGTTTCACCTGAAATCGGGCTAGGAAAGCCCCTTACTCGGTCACTCATAGCTATGTATTTAAGGATCTCAATTCCAATAGCAAATGCATATAAACTGTTTTCAAAATAGAAAGTACTCTAGAAGATTTTTTGCTGAGGGCATCAGCTACTACATTTCCCTTTTTTTTTGGATGGTACTCAATGATGCAATCATAATGTTTTAATAACTCCACCCATCTTCGATGTCTAAGTTTTAACTCTTTCTGGGTCAAAATATACTTAAGGCTTTTATGATCTGTAAATATCTAACAATGCTCCTCGTATAAGTAATGTCTCCAAATCTTTAAGGCAAATGCTTCTACAGCTAGCTCCAAATCATGAGTGGGATAGTTCAACTCACATGGCCTTAACTGCCAAGATGTATAAGCAATTACCTTTCCATCTTGCATTAGAATGCATCCCAATCTTTTTCTGGAGGCATTACTGTATATGGTATATCCTTTCCCACTGTCCGGTAATGTTAGAACTGGTGCAGTAGTCAACCTCCTCTTTAGTTCATCAAAGCTATGATGACATTCCTCAGCCCACTCAAACTTAGCATTCTTCATCAATACTTTAGTCAAAGGTGAAGCTATAATAGAGAAGTTCTCCACAAACTTTCTGTAATATCCTACCATTCCTAGAAAACTCTTCACTTCTGTAACATTAGTAGGTGGCTTTCACTTAATTATAACTTCTATCTTGATCCGCCAACACGCCCTCAGTTGATATCACTGTCCGAAGAACGCCACTTTATCAAGCAAAAATTCATGTTTACTTAATTTAGCATGCAGCTTCTTCCCTCTCAATATCTGTAGTACAATCCTTAAATACTCAGGATGCTCTTCTCTGCTCTTAGAGTAAATCAATATATCATCAATGAACACCACAACAAACTTATTCAGATAAGGCAAGAACACCCTATTTATCAAGTCCATAAATATTATGGTGCATTAGTTAATTCAAAAGGCATCACCATGAACTCATAATGCCCATACCTCATTTTGAATGCCATCTTTGGTATATCCTCTTACTTGATCTTGAGCTGATAATACCTCGACCTCAAATCTATCTTAGAGAATACCCGAACAGCTTGCAATTAATCAAATAAATCTTTTATTCTTGGTAACAAGTACTTATTCTTGATTGTCACATTATTTAGTTGTCTGTAATCGATACATAACCTTAGGATACTGTCCTTCTTCTTCACAAATAATACTAGTGCTCCCTAGGGTGAAGTGCCTGGTCAGATGAAACCTTTGTCGATCAATTCTTGCAACTAAGTCTTAAGCTCCTTTAGCTCTACTGGTGCCATTTTGTAAAGAGCACGTGCAATAGGTTATGTATCGAGGATCAAGTCTATCACAAACTCAACCTCTTTATCTGGTGGTAGTCCTTGCAACTCATTTGAAAATACACTTGAAAATTCACTTACTTTAGGTTTATCTTCCAAGTTAGGAGCTTTTGCTTCTATATTTATCATACTTGCCAAATAAACTTCACCACTCTGTCTGAGAAGTCTAGTAGCTGCTAGTGCTAAAATTATACATGTGGCCAAAATACACTAGTCTCCAACAAAACATATTTTTCTACCATCCAGCAACTAGAAATTAATTTCTTTCCTGAAGCAATCTACCCCTATCTTGTAGGCCATTTACCAGTTCATGCCCAAAATCATGTCAAGGTTCTACATATCCAATGGAATTAAGTCCTCTATCAACTCTACTCCTTCTGTGCCATCTTGTAGTCTTTATACACCTGTTTTGCTATTAAAATCTTCATTACTAGTGTAGAGATGGCTATACTTTGCTTTAATTTGTCTAATCTCAAACCCAGCCTAATGGTTAATGCAAATGACATAAAGGGATACGTAGATCTAGAATTAATCAAAACATGCGCATTAGTGCCAAAAATAGATAGCATACCAGTCACAATTTTTGGAGCAACCATCGCCTCTTATTTGGTTTTAGTAAATACATGAGCCTCGCCTCTAGGTCTACTTGGGGTCATTCCCTGTCTTGTAGTCTGAGTTTCACTGTCTTTGGTTGAGGGTCTCAAATGTGTCTCATGTCTGGTAGATGTCCTAACACTTTAAATTGCCCGTGTACAGTCCCTCCTGAAATGTTCTGTATGTCCACATCTATAACATACTCCTGAGCCCCTCATACATTCTCCCTTATGATTATTCCCTCATGTCAGGCACTACAAGGCCCATGCTATCAATCTTCTTGTTGCTAAACCACTCCTACTAGCCACACTCTCTATCCCCCTAGCTTCTGAAGCTTTACCAATCCCTGGTACCATAGTGGCAGACCATGGCTCCCTTTGCACTAGACAAGAGATAGTTATTGACTCTATCCCTAGCTTAATAGGCGCCTCTCCTCTCCTATCAGTTGGTAGAGTGGTCATTTGCCTCTTTTGGATCTATCCCTCTCTTCTATCAGATGTACCTACTGGGGCACTCCTCTTAGTCTACTTCTATCTCTATTGAGTGTACCCTGTCTCAATTTCCTCTGCCCTAGTAGCATACTCTACCAACCCCACAAATGAAGTAGTCTTCTACATTCTTGTCTTTTCTTAGATCTCCCATCTGAGGCCCTTTTCAATCAGCCTACATTTATCCTACTTATTTTCTATAAAAGTTTGTGCAAATCTAGACAACTCTATAAACTTAGCGTCATAATCTGCAACTATTATGTTTCGCTATCTCAAACTCAAGAACTTTGACTTCTTTTGATCCTGATAAACTAGAGGAAAGTATTATTGGTCAAACTCTTTCTTAAACTCTATCCAACTAATAGCTCTCCTAGCTGGCTATCTAGCTCAGTATGCCCTCCACCACTGAAATGAATGGCCCTTGAATAAGAATATAGCATTTTGCACCTGTTGGTCATCAGGCCAGTGCATCAAGTTGAAGATCCTCTTAACCTCTTGGATCCACTCCTTTGCCTTGGGCAAATTTGTGGTGCCATAAAACTCTTGGGCTCCCAATTTCTAAGCCCTCTTTATGTTCTTCTCCTCCTCTAGCTAAACTTCCAAAGCAATTGAACTAGAAGCTATAGTAGCTCCCATGGCCTGAGCCATAATGGCCATCAACTTGGGGGAAACCATAGCTGTTAGAGGTGCAAGTGTGACTGGGGGTGCTAGTGTAACAGGTGGTACAGGGATCTCAATCGGTGCAGGTGTCTGGGGAACGACCTCGGGGGGTTAGGTCTCTTAGAGGACTAACATGTGCTTGTGAAGGATTGCCTCCTCAAGTACTGCTAAAGATGTAGTGCTCGTGATGTCCTTAAAAGGTTGGCTAGGTGCCTGCTTTGGACTATGCCTACCCCTACCTCAACCTCTACCTCTCCTGATACAAACCATAACCTACAATAGACATAATTCCTATGGATTAGAACATATCAATTATACACATGCTATACATGAATCTTAACCTAACTCTCTCTTAAACTAGGCCTTAATAATACTCCAAACCTAGGCTTTGATACCAATTAAACGATCATAACCCACTCTTACCCTAAGCAAGGCAACAGGGCAACAATTGCCTACCACCGAGTACAAAAATCCGACAGCATGATGGTTGTTGTAACCCCTATTTGAAATCTTGTTGATAAAACCTATGGTACTTGTGATAGATATTATTACATCCCCTATACATGACTAGCCTCAAATGATAATATTGTGAAGCTAATCATGCATAATCCAATAGCAACCATGTGTACACATCAACATGCAAGCAACTACAACTATTAAATGTAAATCCCAATAGGTGCCAAATCTCACTAATGAAATGTCCAATATAAACCCACATAATCACTAACAACTAGGAAATACAAAAGAATCTTGCTAGCCCAACCTACATCTAAGGTGTCCTAGGACTCTGGTGTTGGTGCAAGAATGATTTAACTGAAAACTACAAAACAAAGCGGTATTAGAACATGAGTTTCTAGTGAATGGCATATAATCTAAACTTGGTAGAAATGGATTCATTTATAATAGTAGTATACATAAATTATCGCTAGAAAATTATTTACCCATGAAAATCCAATGCAAAAATATCAGAATAAAGTTATTTCAACTTATTTGTGCAAAACAGCATTAATAAAGTTGTAGCAGAAAAAATATAAAAGAAATGAATTCATCAATGTCAACTGTTATTCTTTTGATTCACCAGGACATCATGGAAGCCAAATCTATGAAATATAAGCAAATGCAGAGAATCATAAGTTATGTTGTGTCACATATAACACTAATCGGGTGTGCCCAACCAACAATGTTTGAGAGTAGTAAAATCATGAAATTATAAAATCAACAAAACATGTTAGGCGCTACTATGTTATGTAGTCTACAACTATGAGTCACCACTCTCGAACAGACTAACACAATCTATAGTGTCTAAGGCCCTATTGGGTCCAAATTCATAGTATAAGAGTGTTGAGCAATCACCTATCCCAAATGGCTGCCCGATATACTAGTCTGAGTGCCAGAGCACCAAAACAACATAAAACATCATAAAAGCCAAATATACTGAAAGTAGAGCATAGGCACTCTATTTCCAAGTTTTGATACAAAAATATATATATAGTTTGCATAACATATCATTTGTATCACAAAACATGCATTTTAGTTAGAAAGACTAAGGTTAGATAGTGTTCCACTCAATATGTACATAGTCTCTTGATGCGTTGTCAAGTCTGTCTGTACAAGATCTGAGTCAGCCTTACTCCTTGTATCTACAAGTGTAGACTGTATGGAACATGAGTGGAATGCCATGGATGTATGATGGATTGCATGAAAGTGGTAAATGATTTAGGTCATTTTTGTTGTAGTTTATATTTTTCTTTTTAAGTCTTCGTGAGTTCCTTTCTCTTTATTTTACTCTATCTCCACGTCCTACTCTTTTATTCTTTTTCTTAGCTTGATTATATTTAATGTGAGCTTGATTGGTTATGCTCTAGAAAGCCCAAAGTCCATCCTTTAAATTTCTTAAGTCTGGAATATTATGAACATTGACATTTGAGTTGGCTTTTAAGTTGGTTTTTATTTGTTTCTCCTTGTTTTACTACCCTAGGGCTCTTTTTTGGACCTTTCTTTGGCCTCTTTTTAATCCCCATCTTGTGCCCCTTAGAAAGGTATGGAACCTCCCAAAGTTAGTCTCTTAATTCTCTAAGCTTTGCTTACAACTTTAACTCATACACTTTATATTACACTTAACTTGGTTTTTGCTAAGGTTCCAAGTTAGATTGAGCCAATTTTTCTTATTTTCTTATTGAGTTGTCTTAATCACCTCTTAAGCTATTAATTGGTCTTTGTTTAAGGCCTCATTAAGTCTATTAAAAGTCTCAAATAGATTGCTTAGTATGCTGAAAATTTCTGCAGAAAAATTCAGCACCTCATTACCTTGTCTTTCTAATTGATTTGGCATACGTTACGCCCTAATTTGGTTCTCTAACCCAATCCCCTCTTTAGGCTAGCTCCCCAACCATTTAGCCACTTATTTGACTTGCATTTGAACCCATTCTATGCCCTAAATTCGTGGCCTAGGAGGAGAAAACATTGCAGAAATTTTCTGCATATTCCATCCTCACCTTCCCCTTAGATTTTACCCATTCTAGAGCTGAAATTTTGATTTTTTTTTCCTCACACGTCTCTTCCTATTTGGCTTAACCACTCGCTAATATACTCATTAGCAATAAATTTGAACCAAAACCAAGTCTCTTCCCATCATAGGGTTTCCTACAGAAAATTTTTAGCATGACCACATCTTGCTCTACTTCAAGTTTCTAGCTAAATTTTCTTAGAATTTCTTGTTTCTTTCCCTCATTACTCAACTCCAACATGATCTCCCTGTTCCCACCTTGTTTTTGGACTGATAAACAAAAAAACTCAAAATAATTCCTTAGAAACACCAAATTCTCAATGCAGAGCATGATTCTCACAATTTTCTTTCAAAATATCAATTTGCAATGGGGTTTGTTCTCTCTCTAAACTTTCGACCAGGATGATTTCAGCCACTAAATCAGCTCAAAAATTCTTGTTTCTTCAATTAAATGGAAGGAGAATAGCTACACAAAAATCAAATTTTCTAGATTTTTCTAGAATTTTCTTACCTTTTTTCTCTTTTCTTTTTCTTCTTGCTTCCTTCCTTCTTTTCTTCCTTCCTCTTCTCTCTAGCTTGCATGACCAAATGGGTGTCTCTAGATACTTGGAGGCTTTTATATTCCCCCCATTAAGTTTGCAAAGGACCCCCAATGGAAAAAAAACAAAACAAAACAAAATGCCTCTCCTCGATTCTTAATCCTCTTTTGTGTCCTTTTTGAATTCTAATTCTATTCCTAACCCTAGAAAATTATTTTAATACCTTTCTAATCCCCCAAACTCAAGGTTTTGATTAGGTTAAGTCACTAATAATTTTTCATAATTTTATTTATTTACATTTTCATAATTTCTATATTTGTAAACAGTTGCATTACTTAAGGTTTTCTACTTCTAACATCATTTTTCTTTCCACTTTCTTTCACTTTCATACAAGTCTCACATTCTAATGTTTTCTAATATTCTTTTAAGCCTTTCTAAGATTATAGACTAGCAAAAAACAAATTAATTCCTTTAAGTTTTAAATTTCTCAAAATATGCATGTAACAAGCTTAATGCATATAATGCAAGAAATAGTGTGATGCATATTTAAGTGTCATTGTTGTGTATTCTAACCTTAGTTTGGAATGTCACACTCACAAGACTCCCCATATAGATAGTGCCTCTAAATCTTTAGTGTAAAAACAACTACCGCCATTTTCAAGTCATGTTTAGGGTAGTTTTGTTCATGCTTCTTAAGTTGCATAGTACGATCATTCTGCTCTAGTGCATATCCCAAACCTACTCTAGAAGTGTTAAAGTAGATTGAAAATCTTCCCGACCCTAAAAGTGATAACAAAATATTTTAATGCCTCTATAATCCCCTAAACTCAAGGTTTTGAATAGGTTAAGTCACTAATAATTTTTCATAATTTTATTTATTTAAGTTTTTATAATTTTTATTTTTGTAAACAGTTGCATAACTTAAAGGTTTTTTACTTCTAACTTCATTTTTCTTTCCATTTTCTTTCACTTTCATACAAGTCTCACATTCTAATGTTTTCTAATGTTCTTTTAAGCCTTTCTAAGATTGTAGACCAGCAAAAAAACAAATTAATTCCTTTAAGTTTTAAATTTCTCAAAATATGCATGTAATAAACTTAATGCATATAATGCATGAAAATGCAAGAAATAGTGTGATGCATATTTAAGTGTCATGGTTGTATATTCTAAACTTAGCTTGGAATGTTACACTCACAAGACTCCCTGTATAGATAATGCCTCCAAATCTTTAGTGTAAAAATAGCTACCGCCATTTCCAAATCATGTGTGGGATAGTTTTGTTCATGCTTCTTAAGTCATCTGAATGTATAGGCTATAACATGATCATTCCATATCAGTACACATCCCAGACCTACTCTAGAAGCGTCAAAATAGACTGAAAATCTTCGTGACCCTAAAAGTAATGAGAAAACTGGTGCAATGGTTAGGTGCTCCTTAAGTCTCTAAAAACTCTTTTCATAAGCATTGGACCACTAAAACTTTTCTTTCTTCTGTGTCAATCTTGTCAAAGGTACAGCAATCTTAGAAAAATCTTTCACAAATCAACAATAGTACCCAGGTAAGCCCAAAAGGCTACGAATCTCGATAATGGATTTGGATCTTGGCCACTACTGCATTGCCTAAATCTTATTGTTATCAATCGTGGTCCCTTCCTTAGAAAATACATGTCCAAGAAAGGTCAAGCTATCCAACCAGAATTTGCACTTTGAAAACTTTAAGTATGGGCAATGCTCCCTCAAAATCTATAACACTTCTCTCAAGTGCAACTCATGCTCCTCCTCACTCCTAGAATACACTAAAATATCATCAATGAAAACAATCACAAATTGATCCAGGAATGATTTAAATACTCAGTTCATTAAGTCCATGAGAGCAGTTGGAGCATTCATCAAACCGAAAGACATTATTAGAAATTCATAATGGCCGTATTGAGTTCTAAAAGTAGTATTCAAAATGTTCTCACCTTTGATCCTCAGCTAGTGATACCTCGATCGCAAATCAATTTTTGATAGACAAGTGGCCCCATGTAGTTGATTGAACAAATCATCTATCAAGGTAACAGATATTTATTGTGCACTATCACTATATTGAGTTGCTGATAATCTATACACAACTGCATAGTTCCATCCTTCTTCTTTACGAACAAAACCAGAGCATCCTGAGGAGAAGTGCTTTGTCAAATAAAACTTTTACTTAGTAAATCTTGTAACTGTTCCTTCAAGTCCTTAAACTCTAGTAGTGCTATATGATAAGAAGGGATGGAAATTGGCAGTGTGTTAGGAACAAAGTCAATGCAGAATTTAAATTCCCTCTTAGGGAGAATACCAAGCAAGCCTGCAAAAACATGTCAGCAAACTCGTGAACTATCAGGACCTATTCTATACTAGGCTTTACAACTTGGGTGTCCTTGACTAAAGCCAAGAATCCCTGACACCCCTAATTTGGCAATCATTTAGCCCCCATATAAGATATCAATCGAACAAGAGCTAAATTGTATTCATCTTGAAATACAAGCGATAGTTCACCAAGTACCTCGAATTTCACCGCTTTGGTATGGCAGCACAAGGTGGCATAACAAGAGGCTAACCAATCCATACTCAAGGTTACATCGAAGTTAGTAATATCCAGGATAAACAGGCCAACTATGAATTCCTTATCTATCACTCTAACCGAGCAAGACTTATACAAGTAACCAAGATAAGCTCCCCTTCATGTGTAACCACAAGTAAAGGTTGCTTCAATATAGTGGATGGAAAATCAAATCCAATAGCAAAGTGTAAGGACACATAAAAGTGAGTAGATCTGGGATCAAATAATATGCATGCATCGAAGGAGGCTAATGTTACCATACTTGTCATCACAGTATTGGACGCTTGGAGATCCTATCTAGTAAAAGCATACACTCATGCCTAACCCTTCCCAAGCTTGGTTGCATCCTCTACCAGTAGAGCCTTTTCCTTGGGCTCAAATTATTTGATTAGGAATCAATGAAGCCAATCTGTCTGGCCATCCCAATTCTTAACCATTATTTCTCAATGGATGTGGACCATCCATAGGTTTATATCCCAGGTCACTGCACCTAAAGCAAGCTCTACTCTTCATGTGGCACTATCTCAATGCTTCTTCTCACAAGTACAATAAATTAGAACATCTTGAACTATACTATTCTGACTACACCACACTCTTAACTTTTTGTTCTTCGTGTCTCATGTTCATCTGAGTTTTTTTCCTCCCTTGATCAAGTAATCTTTTCATTAGAATGACCATCGTTTGTTGTAAGCCAGTCATGCTTGTCAACATTGTCTACTATATTCCCCAATTCCCTTGCATGACCTCAACCATTCTGTCTAAAACATCAGAAGCTCTTCCTCTACTCTGGTTTTTACCTTGGCCTCTTCCCTTGTTGGCACAAAAGGTTATTCATCGGCCATTATCTCGAGAGAAGGCGACCTATCTAGTGGTGCCTCTAGAATCACTAATCCATTATTATCAAGATCATGGATAGGTTTTTGTGCAGAGCATCCATTTTTACAGGAGATTATGTTATTAAGAATTTTTAGACAAAATACAAAGCGACAAGTGTAAGGAAGAATACAGATTTCAGAGGAACTCAAGTGTAAGAAAGAATACAAATTTTAGAAGAACTTTTAATAACTTTAGCATCTCGATTATCAAAATGGCTAACTCATAATCATAGTAGAGATCTTACAGAAGAACACTTGCTCCATTAACTACAGATAACCTAGAGATCTTATACTAACTTTATTATGACAAGAGTTAAATCTGTCACTAGCGCTAGGGTTAAAATGGATTCCAACCCAACAAACTTCTCCAATATCTTATATATATCATATAAATTAGAAACAACTAAACCGAACCTCATTTACATAGAATATGAAATATAATATAATTCAAGTCTCAACAAACTCGTCAATACATCAATAAAAAACTTGTTTGTAGTTAATAAAGTTAATCTAATAAAGTCTCAAGTTAAACAGAAATCAAAACCAAAACCGTACTAACATTTATGATCGATAGTCAAACGGCATGAACAATGGACACTCCTCAAATAGCAGGATCAAAAGGAATATCAAACACCAAATCTGAAAAATGATAAAGGGTGAGTCGACAGGCGCAATGAATAATAACATGCATCCATGGGAATAGGGGACAAGTATATCAGTTATAACAGAAAACTTTACAATAAGACAAAAATTCCCAGTTATCAAGACTATAGGAAGTTTGTGATCTAGAACGTAACAAAACAGAAATTAAAAGTTCTAGCAATACCTTAATCTGCCAGTATACAAATATGCAATAAACCATGTCGGCCCAACATGGCAGTCTAGTACCACCCCTACTAGTTGAGAATACAATCCAAGGTGCACCTAATCTAATGGCTACTACCATTAGCTACAATTTTTAATCAATCCAAATCTCCCTTCAAATAGTTTTTTAGTAACAAATAGAAATAATATCAACAAGAAATAAAAATTTTCAATTACAAATATAAATAGTGCAAACAAAACAAAAGTCTAATAGTTTTCCAAAACAAATCCATATAATTACATACATGCCCCTTATTATGTACTTGTTAAATAATTTAATTTAGTTTGTTAGAAATCATGTGTGTCAATTGTGATCAGAGTTATAATAGATATGAAAAACTATAAATACTCTTAAATGCATATTGTTACTTACAAAATTGATAGAATCTGAATAGTTCAATCTTTAGTGATACGGCTCACAAGGAACACCTAAGGAATCTGAAAGCACAAAAATAATAAAATTTATGTCTTAGGATTCTAATATATTCATGGATTTAATCTATGAAATGTTTTGATCAAAACCCAAGTACAAATCTAGGTTTGCATGCTTGAAACCCATATCAAGGCTATTAAAATCTTGAACCAATCAAATAAGTTATGAACCGAGTACAAAAGTCTTGAACCAATCTCTTAAAGCATAAAACTAGTTTGATTAACCTCTAAACTATCCATTAAAGTACTGAGCCGGCTTGAAACTAGCCATTAAAGCAATGGGCAAGATTGTTTACTAAGCAAAAAAACTTATGCTCTTAACAGACTATTTTTATATTGCGCCCACAAACCATCGTCTAATGATGACATGCACCTCAATTAATTTGTTAGTTCAAACTAAATTTTTTTTTATGACAATATGATTCATATACGTTGTGTTTATATAATAGGGTACTTGTTAGTATTCTTGAATTCTACTTGTCAAAGTTAGATTTGCATAGTCTCTTTCACAAAGGGTGTGTGTCCAATATGGTATGTATTATTTACATTTTATTACATTATTTGATATTGAGTTGCATTATTGAATGTTGCCTTGCCTAAATTAGGTTGTCATGTTTATTACAACACTATGGAATCATGAATAATTAGAAGCAAATGGTGTTGTAGCTCGACAGCTTTTGAGTCCCCTATTTATGGTGAGTATTTTTATACTATACTTATAGTGAGTAGTTTTCAATATAATCTAATGAAATGCTATTTTTTCCAACATAGGATAAAGTAAAAATACATTTTAAGAGGAAATTCGAAAACACCACTTTCCTCCAAATTGTCTTCGATCACATTTTTGTGGGATATGACATCTTTAATTGCACTCAGGTAAATTTAATTTTGGTTGTATTAATGTACACTTAGTTATAAGCATATTCCCGTTTAATTACTATCATATCTCTAGATAGTTACTGAAACTTATAATTATTCTAAGTTTTTGCTCATTGTGTTTACAAGGAACATTAGACATGTCATGTTTTAATCCTATTCAAAGAATATTATATGTGTTAGAATTTATGACGATTTCCAATACAAGTATAAGGAGACAACTGGACCAGTTCACGGTATCATGGCATTGGTAATAAATTTATAGATTTCACTACACTATCTCCCTCAACCTTTCAAATGAAATGTGGTTTTTCTTTTTTTTTCTTTTTTTGCCCAGGCAATAAGATTTGAAGAGCTCTTGCAAGAATGTGGTCGTAGATCCCTAGAAAAAGACCATGTCAAGCTAGAATATGTAAAAGTTCCTAAGCAACTGAACGGGTGAGTATAAATTTAAATTAATTAGAACGTATAAAGTTTTGCCATATTATTTATGTTTAATATGTGGATGAAGTTATGATAATGGGGTGTATGTATTGAGATACATAGAGATATGGAATAATATACCCGTGCCTAAATATTCTCCTGTAAGTGACTTATCATAACAAAACTATTATAATCATATGTATAAGATAGTGTATTCAATTTTAATCTTATACGTTTATATAAGCTAAGATACAAGAGTTCAGAAAGAAACATGTATGTGATTGGGTAAGGCATCCCAAAAAAAAATACATGAAAAAGTATTGAAGGACGCAAGGGTATGGGTGACATTAGGTTGAGCTTTGTGTTGCTTATCAAGAGAAAAATAAAATAAAGCAATTTCAGGTGGACATTCAAGATGAAGTAGTTTGAATTTCTTGCCAATTTTGGTAATGATTATTCCTTGTATATGGATCAAGGAAAACAATGGTATAGATATTGATTATTGCTCATGAGTATTCATTGTATATATATCTAGGAAAACAACTATACAGGTATTGATTATTCATTATGATTATTGGTTATTGTACAGATCTATATTTAATATATTCATTTTAAGCCTATAATTGGATCAAATCAAAGGGATATACTTGTAACTGAACAAAGTTATATTTGTAAGTGAACAGAGATGAGTTTGTAATTGAATGGATCTCTACTTGTAACTAAACTAAGAGCTACTTGTAAATGAAACAGAAAGACAAAAGTGAGATTTCGTCTTATACTTGGTAAGACAAACAAAGATTATGCTTGTAACTGAATGGAGATAAGTCTGTAACTAAACGGGTGTTGTTGTAACTAAACTTAGAGCTGCTTGTAACCAAAAAAGAAGATGAAAGTGAGATATCACTAATATTTTGGTAAGATAAATAGAGATAATGCTTTTAACTGAACGGAGATATATTTGTAATTGAATAGGTCCTTGCTTGTAACTAAACTAAGAGCTATTTATAAACGAAACAAAAGACAGAGATTTCATCTCATATTGGTAAGATAGACAGAGATAATACTTGTAACTGAACGGAGATGAGTCTGTAACTGAATAGGTCACTGCTAATAACTAAACTGAGAGTTGCTTGTAACCAAAATAGAAAACAAAAGTGAGATTTTGTCTCTTACTTGGTAAGATAAACGGAGATAATGCTTGTAACTGAATGGAGATAAGTCTGTAACTGAACAAGTCGCTACTTATAACTGAACGAATTTATATCTGTAACTAAACTAGTACCTCTTTATAACTGAACTAAGAGCTGCTCGTAACTAAAATAGAAGAAAAAAATGAGATTTCATCTAATACTTGATAAGATAAATGAAGATAATTCTTGTAACTTAAAGGAGATATGTCTATTACTTAATGGGTCGCTATTTGTAACTAAACTAAGAACAGCTTATAACCAAAACAGAAGACAAAAGAGATTTCGTCACATACTTGGTAAGATAAATGGAGATGACGCTTATAATTGAACAGAGATAAGTCTAAAACTAAATAGGTCTCTACTTGTAACTGAATTGAGAGTTGCTTATAACTGAAACTGAAGACGAAAGTGAGATTTCGTTTCATACTTGGTAAGATAAATGGAGATGATGCTTCCAACTGAACGGAGATATGTTTGTAATTGAAAGGTCACTGCTTGTAACTGAACTGACAGCTGCTTGTAACTGAAACAAAAGATGAAAGTGAGATTCTATCTCATACTCGGTAAGCTAAACTGAGATAATGCTTATAATTGAACTAAGATGAGTCTGTAACTGAACGGGTTGCTACTTGTAACTAAAACTGAAGACGAAAGTGAGATTTTAAGATAATGCTTGTAACTAAACAGATTTACATCTATAACTGAATGGGTGCTTGTCTATAACTGAACTAAGAGTTACTTGTAATCAAAACAGAAGACAAATGTAAGATTTTGTCTCGTATTTTGTAAGATAAATGGAGATAATGCTTGTAACCGTAGTAAAGGATCATTGATTACAGTAGTAACCCCCAAAAGCGAGGTCACTAATTACTGACCCCTTTTGCAATCGCCAAAAAGGGGGATAGTAATTAGTGCCCTTTGTAAACACCAAAATGGGGGTTCACTAATCTGTGACTGACTCTAAAGCCCCACGCCCAAATTAGTGACCCTATCTGTGACCAACCAAGAGAGATCACTAATTAGTGACTCATTTTGTAACTACCTTAAATGCAATCACTAATTAGTGATTCTTTCGTAAATAAAATACTAGTGGTCGCCAATTTTGTAACCGATTTGTGATCATTGTAATTAGAGTCACAAAGCAGTCAAAATTGGTTACTATATTTTTTTTAAAAAAAAAGTGAAAGTGAGCGGTCACTAATTAGTGACCCATTTTAGGGGTCCAGAATATGCAGTCACTAATTCCATCTTTTTGGTAGTATTTATTTAAATGGAAATTATGATAAAAGAATTACAGAATACCTGTAAAATCATTTTCCAATTGTTTATCTCTCTTCTAAATAAGTGTCCGACTTCTCAAAATGTGGGTTTTTATTTTTGAAGTTATAAAAGCTTAGTACATGAACTTTTTACAAGTCATTTATTTGAAGACAAGAATCCTAAATTGTACAGAATCACAAGATAATTTCCATTCTTCAAAAAAGGCACAAATTTTCAAAAAAAAAAATCCAACTTCTTGGCTAAATGAAAAGGGATACTAAGTGTTTCTTTTTCCCAAGGAAAAAGAACTCAAATTTTGTTTGAGAGCTTTTTCAAAAAGATGATAAAATTAACTTCTAGAATTTTTAGCAAATCAAGGATTTTTCCTCAAGTAATCAATAGGAAAAAAAAAAAAAAACTTCAGAGAACTAATCAATTATATAAATGTCACAACCCAAAAGGGACACCTGACTGACCCTAGAGATAGGGTTATTAATTTTATAGTAGGTCTCAGGAGAATTCAGAATTTATAGCTAAGTCTGGGATTTCTTAAAATTTGTTTATAAAGTCTGCCCTGAAAATAGAACACAAGCCGCATAAGTAAACCAGCTAATAATACCAATTTCCCATTTAACCACAACAGCGGGCATAACAGTAACATAAACTCGTATCAAAGTTATCCCTGACGCCAAAACGATAATCGCATATCTCTAATATATAAGGATCCCTCTTAGCAAAATGGAACAGCACTACCTTACAAATATAACATATATACAGAATATCTAAGTAGTAGAATATCTCAAAATATTATGACAGATCAGTGGCTCATACATCCTGTGAGCACTTCAGATATCTACTCCTCTCAACGTAGTCATTTAGCTTAGAGAGGGATATTGACACTAGGATCTGAAAAATGTTAAAAAAAATGTGAGTTTAATAATTCAGTGAATAATATTATATATTCTAATTTTGTGGGGACAAGTATCATAAAAATATATTTTTAGAAATCTTATTGTAGTTCAAAATCAATGAGCATAACATATCAGAATTTCATAACACATTTCATAAGTTCAGAAATTAGAGTTTTTAGAAATCAGTAAAGATCATATTTTTCGAAAACAACCTTTGATGCTCCCATCATAAATACAAAGTTCTTTCAAAATTAGAGATAGTATGGAGTGTGGGAGTATCATAGAATTAGATAGACATATTACATCAACATTATAATGGTACCAAAAACAAATCAGCAAACATATCAGAGCAGGCAGACAAATCAGACTTATACATATATTCCTCCTTATTTTTGCAGTTTGTTTCCACTCCGTTGCATAACTTCTATGGCCTGTTCCAATCTGCTCATGGGGGACCTCAACACGATATGCTAATATCATCCTTACAACCTAGGGTCCAATCAGTGTGTACCAAGACTTGTAACGCCCCTACTAACTAAGGTCAGAATATGTATATGTATAACAATCCTGTCACTATGCTCAATATGAACTTATGTTATGAATTTTTTAAGACATAAATATTTTCTTTAATTTATTAGACTTAACAATTACGTTAGTTGATGTTGACAATTTATTGATTATCTGTTAAAGTTGTTAAAGTTGTTGAATGTGAATATATAAATAAATTGAATGTTTTTGTACATAAGAATGCATGAAAACAGCAATTTTCCATTTGAAATTAAACTGAGCAAGAGAGCAACACATGGGATTAGCAACAGATTTGCGATTATTTAAATGATGTAGCGACAGACTAGAAAAGGATTCAAATCTCGCTATTTTGCCATGTCTTTTGCGACGGACTAGCCAAGGATTGAAATCTTCCTATTTTGCCGTCTTTTGTGATGGATTAGCAAAAGAAATCTTTCCCTTGCTAACTATGCTTTTTATTTAGCGAGGCATCGATGACTGAAAAATTTTCCCTTGCCCTTGTTCATCAGCTTAGCAAGGGAAGTGTCCCCTCGCTAATTCTGGTTGGGAATTAAATTCCCTTGGTAAGTCTGTGATGGTATAGCGGTTGAACCTTTCCCTCGCCAACTGTTTAAGGCATTTACCCCAGGAAGAGTGAGGGATTCTGTTCATCACTAAAATTTTACACTTATGGTCGACGAATTAGCAAGGGAATTTCCTCTCCCTATTCCATGCTATTTTCCCCAACATAAACATGAAGTCCACTTAAAATTTCAGTTTAATCGGAGAAGAGTTCACCATCCGATCGTCGGCTTGAATTTTTGCAAACCTACCCTCTTTTTCTTGTCTTAACTCAGATGCTCTATCTTTCCTTTTTGACTACTCTGTAAGTAGAGTAAATACTCTTAAGTAGGATTGTCAAGTGACAACTTGAAAATGTGGACCCGAGCCTCCAAGTAAGAGAGAACTCAACCAAGCAGAAGAACCGTTTCACTTTCCAGCAGTTGCAAAGTTAAATAACAATTAAAAAAGGGCGGGAACGGAGGATGGAATGTGAGGTCCACAATTACAGAGATTAGCGAGGGAATTACTTCCCACGGTAAGTCTGCGAATGGTACAGCAATTGAACCTTTCCCTCGCTAATTGTTTAAGGCATCTACCGAAGGATTAGCAATGGATTCTGTTCCTCGCTAAAATTTTACATTTGTGCCGACAAATTAGTGACGGAAGCTGTTCCATCGCAATTGTCCCTAATATAAACACGACTTCCACGTAAAATTTCAGCTCAATCAAACAAGATTTCACCCTCTGGTCATCCGTTTGAATTTTTGCAAACTTACCCTCTTTTTCTTATCTCAACTCAGCGGTGTCTTTACTATTGACAACTCTAAAACTAAAATTTCTCAAATAGGATTGTCAAGAGACACCCTGAAAGTATGAACTTGGGCCTCCACGCAAAAGATAACTTAACCCAACAGAAAAAAGATTTCACTTTCCGGCGGTTACAAAGTTAATTAAGCTAGTGGTGTTACCTCTATATTATTACTATTTTTTGAAATCATAATTATTATTACTATTATTCTTTTTGTCTTTCCTCTTTTCCAAAACAATATTACAAAAGGATAGGGAAACAAAAATTCAGGGCAGGATTCCTTCCATTTTGTTGATTTCATACGGTGGGGACGTCCATAATTAGAGAGAGAGAGACGGGAGGGAGGGAGGGAGGGAGAGTTTCATTGTCTTTTTCATTTTTACGATGTCTTTAACAAAGTCATAGATGTGCAAAAAAGTAAGCAGGGCCAAAATTGCCCTTTCGGATGCGCCAAAACTTTAAATAGAGAAGATATGATGATTTCCAAAATCACATGGATGACTAAAAGTATTCTTGTACTACAAGAAACAAAAATATATGCATAGAATGATATTTGTTGGATAATCAAACTAATGGGCAACTTATTCAATCTTTTCTACCTTATATGAAGGTTGGAATTAATCGTTCTATTGTTTGAACTTAGGCCGTGGACCCTTTACGGTCCACTACTAGAATCGCCTAGATGGATTTAGATTCTTGATATCTAATGAAGAGTTCTAAGCGCAGCAGTTAGGAAAGATTGTCATCAACTTTGAATATGATTCATGACATTGGCTATCTTCTCTTGTATTTCTAAACTCGATCGAGAGTAGGGTCATCAACTGATTAAATTTGAATCAAATCAAATTAATATAAATTCGATTATCTATTTATAAATTTAAATACAATTCAAAATTTTATAAAATTTATATTTGTTAATATATTCTAGTATTGATAATTCAAAATTTAATAAAAAAATCTAATTAATTAAAAATAATACTTTTTTATGTTTAAGTACTTCAACTATATTCCTTCAATCATTTTAATTCCTAATTCTCTAATTTAGTTATTTATAAATTTTGAATTTAATATTATATATATATTTTTATTTCAATAAAAAATATTATTAAAATTTAAATTTAATTTTTTAATAAATCATATTACTTAATTATATACTGAGCTACTTATTTCAGATTATGAATACTTATAATCAAATTTAATTTATCATATATTTTAATCAAATTCAAATTCTAAAATATAGATCGAATTCATATTTAAATCTAACTAATTTATAACCTCAATCAAAATTACCCATTTATTTAAAAGCTCCACTTAATCACTAATTGACTCCAGTTAAACCAATTTGTCTCTTGTAATTCTGGAAAGCAGACCTTAAAATGTAATTTGAACATTTAGAAAACAAGAAATTCTGATGGGGGTTTAATAAGCCCACATTTCTTAACTTGAACGGAATTTGGAATAGGTGAATCCCACCCAATTCAAATGATTCCTATTTCAAATGAATCAAGTAAAATTCTTCTAAATTTTAACTTGCGCACATGCTTGATTATCACGAACAATTTTTTTTTTTTTTTTTGTCATTTAAAATTTCTAATGTCTAAAGGTCTCAATATTTTCCACCATAATCTAGAAGAGGTTAGCAACTATAATATAACTTGTTATATACTAGTTGTACTATTGGCCAACCCTAGGGTCATGCTATCTCATACGTACAATTTTGCCCTTCGACCATTTAAGCCAATCAATCTTGAACTATCCCCCACGAACTGTCGTAGACCCTCACTTGACAGAAGTCAACATATTATTACTCCGGTATAAACAGTCTCATTAAATGACGTGTTGGTAGGTGACGTGGCCAATGCTATAAAATTAAATGACATGCTGGCACCTGCCGTGGCCAGTGTTCTAAAAATCAGTATTGGACTGGTCATATTATCGTTCCAATTACTGTCAAAAACCAATAAAATTAAAAAAACCGTATTATTTCTTGAAACTCATTTGAACCAACAATCCACCCATTTAGACTAGAGAATCATTCATGATTCAGTGAAACTAGAATAGTTCAAAAAATAGAGCAAACTCCAGCCACTCCACTCTAGTCAAAGCTTCGAGCTTGCAAAAATCAGGAATGCAGTGGGAAGCGAAGTAGAAGCTGAGTGCAGAAGCCGACACCAACAATTCACGAAGAAGACGAAGATGAAGGCTTTCGCGGCCCCTTGTTTTAGACGATGATGGAGACAGGAAAACGTATAAAAGGGCCCCTATTTCGCGAAAATGGTGTACAGAGAAAAACGTAGAATGGCAGAAGCTTTCCAATCGGTGATCGTTTTTCATGGTCATGGACACAGTGCTTAAGCGATTCTCTTCTCAAATCACCAAGCCCAAGCCGCAGAAAAGTATGGACAATCGTTTAGGTGATTCTCTTCTCGAATCGTGGCCCCTATTTCACGGAAGATGTTCACCCTTGTTATTTTAGTCAACAAAGAAGAAGAAGTGCAAAAGAAGTGCTTGTAGAGGAAGCAACTTATCAGCTAAGCATGAGGATGAAGATGAACAATGTCTATATGAGTTTTTACAGCTTTGCATTTTGATTCCTAGAATTTTATCCTTCAGTTTAAAGCAATTCTTCAATATTGTTCTACTTTTATTTTAGACTCTCAATTGGCACTTCTAACCTTGAAGGGTATGTTGAGTAATATTAAGCAATGTTATTGTCGGGTATGTTGAGTAATATTAAGCAATGTATTGTAGGTAATTAATAATTTTGAGTATTTTATTTTATTTTTTTGTATGTGTATATATATAACATTACAGTCTAATTGCGATTTAATTACGAGTCTACCAATAAATTGTAAATTGATATTTTTCCCGTTTAAGGAAAAGTCCAATTTTAAAAACATTAGATATGGTAGACAAGATTTTAATATTCTTTCTTAAAAAATATGAGAAATAATTCTTTAATACAAAAAAGTTATAACACCAAAACAACTGATAACGTTGTGTAATTATTTACATATCTATTGTAATTAAGAATAATTTCACCCCTTAACTTAAAACTAGAAAAAAACATTACAATGTGAGGATTATAAATTATTTTGTATCAAGGATTTCTTTTCCCTTTTTGAAAAATCAAGAAGTCAAAGGATACTTGCATGACTTTCACGAGCCAAATCACTTGCTAAGAAGCCCATTTTAAAAGATTTAAGTGGTTTAAATGTCAAAATTATGGGTTTAAAAGAGCTTTATACCTTAGAAAAAAAATGTCCAAAATATTCACCCTTTTTAACCATAAAAAACACAATAAAAAATTCAGCGACTACTTATTAATTCAAAAAAAAAAGAGCGAGGAGTCCATAAAATCTGTTAAAACATTTTCAAACAAATTTGCAGCAAAGTCAGATTCAAATATTTGAACTTTGAAACCCTTTGAAGACAAGCTAAAACTCGGAAAAAGCTCTTCGAGCAAAAGCAAAGTCAGGTTCAAATATTTGAACTTCTCAAACCCTTTGAAGATAAACTAATTAAAACTCAAAAAAACTCTTCGAGCAGACATTCCCTCGGAAGAAAACATGCTATCACAAATTTTTATCTAGAGTTCACCTCCTAAATACTAAGTCATAAAAGAAACATTTAACTTAAAGTAAGCTTGCGAATAATCAATGAGCGCCGTACTGGGGTTGAAGGGTGATGATGGGGAAGGGAGCGTGGGCGTAGGAGGGTGAAAGGCGGAAGGAAAAGCGTTGAAGAATCATAGCCATGGCCATCTTTGCTTCAAACATTGCAAAGTTCTGTCCAATGCAATTCCTTGGCCCCCAGCTGAATGGAAGATATGAAACCTGCTGCTGCTTCTTTGTAGCCTTTGAGACACCGCCTCTAAACCTCTCTGGGTTGAACTCCTCTGCATCCTCTCCCATACTTCTTGCTCTCGATGAAGTAGAATTACCGGCATGATGACTTGCACTCCGGCCGGTAGCCACATTCCTCCCAATTTTGTTCTTTGTCGATGCTTCGAGTGATTTGAACTACGGGTGGGTATAATCTCAAAACTTCATGCAATATCATATTCACCTAAACAACACAAAACATGTTTTAGTTGAATTGTTCGTGTGATATTTATCAAAATCAATCAGGGTCTCCCGATTTCAAATATTGTAAACTTTTCCCATTCAATTCTTTCTTGAAATTGATGCTCCATATTGCACTACAAGCAAAGTGTTTATTTTCTATGGATTTTTTCAACAGATAATTCCTGCAAAATTTCTTGCAGATCATGTAAAATATGCTGTTGGCGCAAAATTTTTCTGCGAATCAAAAATTCACAGAAAAATCCACGAAAAACTTGCTGTGATGAATATATCCTCAAGAATTTTCATAGGAAATTTTCCCCCAACTAGAGGGAATTTTTTTTTTTTAACATTTGCATAAAACTACCTGCAAATTTTTTTAGGGATTTTGTATACCATGAAATTCTGCGTAAAAATTCCAAGTAATATATCCTAGAGAATTTTTCTGCAAATTTATGTGTAAATATGTTTATTAAGAAATTGACTACCTAGAGATCTATCTACAGATTTTTTCATAAGAATTTTACATGATAGACTTCATATGATTCCTTTATTAAGTAGATTTAAACCATTCAACAAAACATGTAAGGTGCAAATCATGCCTATCTCCCCATGAAATGGCAACTACAACCCACCCCCGCCCCCCCGCCACAAAAAAAAAAAAAAAAAAAAAAGTTTCTAACGTGTGGTGCCAATGAAATAATAAATTATGCGGGTATGGCATTGTTGTCTATGAATAGGGAAGTCTGAATTTTTAGGGGTAAAATTGGTATTCTTTTTTTTTTTTTTTAATCTAGATGGGTATATAAGCAAGAAGAATTACTTACAACTTTCAAGTGATTCAACCCATCAAAGTCTGGTGTGTTTACTACCAATACTTGCAGCACCTCTTCTCTTGCGCTTTGTTGCCAGTCTTGGTGCATGCTCAACAATATCATTGTCCAAACAAGCAGAACAGAGGTGGTCTCTTGCCCAGCAAAGTAGAAAAGCTTGCACTTTTCAATCACCTCTTTAATACTCATTCCAACACCATCTTTCTCCTTATTATTATTTATCTCTCTAAATTTGATTCCAATAATATACCCAATAAATCATCACTACTGCAATCTTCTCCTCCCTTCATTGCCTTCACTCTTTTATTGATGATTTCTTTCAAAGAAGCTTCTACTTCTCTAGCAATTTCCTCTCATTCTCCAGTTTCTCGTAGTTGGCAAATACCCGTGCAAGAAATAGAAACAATCTGTAAATAGTCTTTTCCTTTTCTTCCAGATAGAAAATAGGGCTTGGATTAGTTGATTTTTATTTAATTTACCTCGATCCCGGGATGTAAACAGAGTTTAGAGCTTGCACTGCAAGCTCGGCTTGTTCTTTCTGGAGTTGGAAGATCCTCATTCCTTCTCTGTAGTTGCTTCCAAATGCAGTGCGAGAGATGGCATCACTGGTGAGGGCAGAAAGATGAGGCCACACATCCAACTCACATGATCCTTCGTCTGATAAGGCAACCATCTTCTCCCATTTGCTCACTATATCCTTACAACTTGTATGAAATGCAGGTAACATATGCTTCACACACGCATGCACCAACCCCCATCAGAAGGCATGAAAGGCATATGTAAATAATTAACTTACTGAGTTTTTTACTGTTAATTACTTAAGGCAAATACCCTTCATTTGCTAAGATTGAATCTTGAATTTTTTTTTCATCAAAACAAACTGTTAGGTAGTTTTAGACTTTCTCAATCGAAAAAACTAATTCATGAGGTGAAATTTTATTGACCACCAACCCTTTCCACAATTAACATGGATATCCAATAATTTTTCCCTTCACATATGCGATGAAAGATAATGCAGAAATAACATCAAGTGAGAGTGAACCCAGATACAAGAAAATATTGAAGTTTGAGCTGTGATACTAATATTAAGAGGTCTTAGACTCTCTCAACCTTAAAAGTTAATTGATAGGATGAGTTTTTTCGCTCATGCATATACATTCACTGCTAATCCTTTCCACATGTGGAATACCGAACACAAACAACTCCCTAGTAATAATTTACCAAGTCCAAACTACTTATTTAAAATGCCTAAACTCACTTTTTAATAATAGTTCTCAAAGTTTTTATATGTGGCGTGATATCAGACTTAAATTTTAAGTTTGAATGAAATATTATATTGTGCATATAGAAAGAATAAAGCTATTGGAATGAAAAAATTCAAGTTGTGGGATTTTATTGTATATATGAAAAAAATTCAAGTTGTGGGATTTTTGTTTGGCAAAAAATTAAAATATTTATAATTCTTTTTATGAATAAGAGATAACTAACTTTTAATATTTTAACAGATGAAATCAAAACATCTTCTTAGAAGAGAGAGATATCATTTGAAATTTACCTAAACTTGTATTGGATTCCTACTATACCAAATATAAATATAGAAAGATAATATATATATATATATATA